>VYXC01012877.1:357-14945 GCA_013397175.1 Platysteira castanea
CTACAACGTATAATTATTTATCAATCTTTTCCAATTAATTTCTACCTTTTCTTAACATAACAGTGCTACCTTCACCAATCCCCCATCACCTTCGTCACAGCAGAAAATGGAGGGGAGAGAAGAAAGAGGAAGGAGAAGGGGCAACGCCCTTTGCCCTCCATCTTAACATTTTTCCCTCATACCTCCATAAATCTAAAACTACAATCACCCAGTGACAAGATAAGCTAATTACACACTCTCTTTCTACTTTGTATTTCATCTCTCAATGTGGGCAGCGTTCTCCGATGACATGGCTCAAGCATAGAGTTCTGTGCTTTCGTCTCGAGGTCCGAACTGTCTGGCATGGCTCCAGACCCCTCTGTACAGTCCGAGGAGTACTCTGGGCTGCCACAGTAAAGAGCTGTTATTCCTATTATTCATATCCTTGCCTGAAAGCCCCTTAATTTCAGAATTATAGTAATTCAGAGGGAAAGGGGTTACATTTTCCTTTCCAAGGGAGGCTCCTGCCTTCCTTAGTAGACACCTGTCTTTCAAACCAAGACAAGACTTCAAGCCATAAACTGGATCAGGGCCTGTACAACTGCATAGATCTTAATGGCTCATGAAGCCGTTCCTACAAAGGAACATCTTCTATTTCTCATGATGAGATTGAGAGCCAAAAAGTTTTTACTCTTTAGTTTATCAAACTTTTTATTCCCCAGAATCTAATGAAACACAGAGAAAATAAACCTGGGGTGGACATAAGAAACTTGCTAAGTTAAAAATAATTTATTTTTTCCAATTTTGGGGCTTTTGTGATTTATAAAATTTCAAGCTTTATCACAGTCTAATACAACTCTATTTCTTATTCCCACCTACAGGAGCAAGGTCATTGCCAGGAGCCATTTATCTGCAGGGCTTTGAGGGCTGCTCAACCTCTTCCATAATGAGCAGCAGCATATTCAGAGGAAAAGCACTTCTAGTTAAAGGAGCGGAGGGTAAAGACCAACAAGAAAGCTTTGCTCAAAGTTTTTTGCATTTTGATCATGGTATTATACAGAAAAAAAAGCCGAGCACCACCTCCAGTGTGCTTTTGGCCTTTTTTTTTGTGCAACCTTATTGATGAAAAACTGCTGTAGGCTCAGCAAGGATAGGAGCCAAGTGGTTTGGTGACTTTTGAGAAGGCATGATTTCAGTTGCATGGGTGTGATGGCCCCATTATAGTAAAGTACTTAAACACGCACTTTGCTTGAAATATATATAGGACTCTAAGTGAGGCTTTACTTAAGGACATTTCTCAATTACTGAGGCATTTTGAAAAAAAACCCAGCCATACCAGGCCTGAAAATAACTTTCGCAATGTTGTTTAACGTGTCAGTATGTTGAAAATAAAATTAATGGAGAATTTTAGAGCCTGAGGATATCTACCGAGAAATGCAATTGGAACATCTTGAAAATGGCTAGCAATTTCAACATGCATTTCAACATCTATTGAAAGCTTCTCCTGAAGTCTGGGTTTGAAGACTGTAAGTTATAAGTGGTTAAGCCATCGTATTTCTTACTGATGTAATTATTCAAAGATGCCTCCTAGCTTAGCATGAGCTTGCCATCATTGATTAAACTCTGGATACCAGTTAAAGATAGATAAGAAGGTGGGAAAAGCTGGTTGCCTGGGGTTGTGGTCCTAATCGCATGCTTGCATTCGCAACTCTGTAGCTTATAACTTGATGACACTTTAAATAGAGTTATTAATAGACCTTTACTTTGTTATTTGCAGTGTACACATTTAACACTGCAGGTCAGATAAACAAGACAACATAAATTAACCACCTTATCAGCAGGTTTACATCACCAGAGCATCTGATCCTCCTTGAATCAATTTGTACTGTAGACAGGAATCCAGTACAAGTCTTCTTTTAAATTCAAGTGGAAAAAAATTAATATTCAAAAATTTCACTTGACTTAACTCTTTTATCTAGTTTTTCTTTAATAGTTTCTTCAAATCCAAAGTGACATAAAATACTTATCTCTAGGAGTCCTATTTGCTTTTGGTTTTCCACAACCAGCATTCACCGTGGTGCGATGGAGATTTGCTTGGCACACCAGTAGTTTTTCAGGACAACTGCAGGAAATGGGTTTATCTGTGCAGCAGATAAAGCAGTTTGCCATTCTTTGGCCTGCTAAGTCCTTTTATAGAATTGGCACACAGGAAATAATGCTCTACAGTTACACAAAATAATTTTTCTAAAGACTCAGAGGCATTAATTCTTTATCATACTTCATTGCAATGAGGTAGGAAGGGGTACAGGCCAAGGAAGAAGGAGAAACAGAATAGTCACTGGCTTTGAAGTGAGATTTAGGGTCATTTATCATCCCCAACTTTTGCCTCTGAAGCACTCATATGAGCATCAGAGCAAGACAGCCACATGCACTTACCAATCTTCCATTAACCTGCCACAACACCAAACTCCAGTTACTCAGCTCACCACAGGAACCCAGCAAGCACCCAACCTCCCCTTTCTGATTTGGGAAACACAAGTAAAGCCAAATGGCAGAATGAAGAAGGGAGGGAAGATGCAGACTTGTGGTCATGGGGAGGAAATGCTCACAGAGGGCCCTGGGAGAGCTTGGAGAGGTGTAATACAGGCACTGGGCAGAGCAAGGATCACAAGGTTGAGTCCATGTCAGTGATCAAGCACAGGCAAAGTTAGTGCTCCAGTGCATGACGGAGTCCAGGAACACTCGGGACCCAGTGGAAAAGTGTGGAATATGGGGTTATATTTGTTAAAGTGGTTAAGGCTCATGCTCACCAGCAGGCCCTGTGGGAAAGGCACAGCTGCAGGCTGGATGGTTGGAAGTTGGCTGAGGGGTGAGAGGCAGTTGAGTGACAGTTGGAAGTGAGATTGTGATTGGCTGGAGGAACACGTGGACAGTATATGAACGGGAAACTGATTGGCTGATAGGACACGTGGACAGCAGCACTGCAGCTGTGCCAGCCAATGGGTGCCCTTCTACTGTTCAGTTCTGTTAGGCTTTGGCTTGGTTTCAGTTGTGTTTGGTCGAGATTAAGGGTATAAAAAGGGGGTGATTTTTGGCAATAAATGGATCTTCTTTCGACATACAAGGGGGTCTGTTGTCTTTGTTCCCCATCGCTACAAAAAAGAACAGTTTGGGAATCAACAGGTTTGATAGGAATGCTTAGCTTCCCAATCAAAGGTACTGAGATACCTAAGTCAGAGTCAGATCAAATCAGAATTACTCAAAGGCAATAAATCTTACCCTGCTGATAACAGGGCTTAAAAACTTTACCTAAACTTTTGTTTTCCCTGAAACAAATCAAAATAATAAAAATACTCTCAAAATTTCAATCATCCATTCTAATATGTTTTTCTTTTTTTATTTTAATTAGAGATGCTTATTGTGGCAAAGTATGCTTAGTAATGGAACGCAGTTATCTTTATACATCATCATAGAATCATAGAAGGGCCTGGTTTGGAAGGGACCTTAAAAGTCCTCTTGTTCCAGTGCGCCTGCCACAGGCAGGGACACCTTCGACTACATCAGGTTTCTCACAGCCCCATCCAGCCTGGCCTTCAACACCTCCAGTGAAGAGGCTGCCCACAGCTTCTCTGGGCAACTTGTGCCTGTGCCTCACCACCCTTACAGTCAAGAATTTCTTCCTAATATCTAATAAAAACAGCTTAAGGCCATTCCCACTATCCCTGCATGCCCTTGTCCCTCTCTAGCCTTCCTGTAGGCTCCCTGTAGGTATGGGAAGGGGCTCTAGAAGGTCTTCCCAGGCCTGATTTGCCTTTAGCGAAGGCATACTGGCAGTCACCAATTACTGCAATATTTACCATGAGCCTTAGCACAGTTTCCAAAAGGACCTGCTCTATAATCTTGTCAGGTACTGAGGTAAGACTGACTGGCCTGTAGTTCCCTGGGTCTTCTTCATTTCCCTTTTTAAAAATGAGGGTTATGTTTCCCCTTTTCCAGTCAGTGGGAACTTCACCAGAGTGCCATCACTTCTTAAATATGATGGACAGTGCCTTAGCCACTTCCTTGGCCAGTTCCCTCAGGACCATGGAATGTATCATATAAAATGTAAAATACTACTCTTCCTATAATTTAGGTCATAAAACAATAATGCCACCAGTGTTGTTACTTTAGGTTTTAATAATAATTTTCTATGACATTAAGTATGTTGATTACCACAATATACCAGCAGTCAGTGATGTCAACTCAGAAAAAAATGCTTCACACTCTGAAAAAATGGCACACAAAACTTACCTTTCATTATGCATTTTAATAACTGGGAGTCATTCAATTCTGATTTTTATACAACCAATTATACATTAACATGTACACATACTCAATTCCAGTCATAATGTATACATATTTTTGGATCTGCAGCAATATAAAATGAGTTCTACCTGTATATACATGTGCAAGTCTGAATAAGTCCTGAGTCATTTAAAAGTACTATTATTTAAATCCTGCAAATTTTAACTGATGCAAATAAACCTCAGATTTTACAACTATTGTGAAGAAGCTACTTAAAAAACAATATATAGCACTTTGCATCAGCTTTATGCATAGCTATGAGCTCTGTACAGTGCAGAGTTTCTGTTTACAGTCTGAATGGTTAAGAAATCTGAAAAGATGCTGACCATGTTCTTCGGCAACTATTGCTTCCTTTGCTTCTTTATTAATGGTGAGTGATTTTTTTCTGCCTCCAAACAACCAAGTGTGGAAGACATGGACAGGGTTTAAATTACATTCTTTCTCCTGCATATATTTTTGTAACCATTCAAGTTACCCAGGCCCTTTAATTCTTCTGAGAAAAATGATACAATTATACAGTCAAATAGTTAAACTGTATATCTGAAAGGGAAAGAAAATGAAACAAAAGTGGAGTATGAGCATTACCTTAAACATGTCACTTCTATAAAGAAACAAAAGAGAAACTGTTTTTTAAGGAACAGCTTGGACAGAAACCAAAAGGCTGCTCAGAAACCCTCTGTCAGCATGACACACTGCCACGGTAAACATGAGATGCTCTCAAACAGCCAGAACAAATTATCTGAGCAGATGGGAAGGAAGCACTGCTGCCAAGGAGGGAATCCAAACTCATCACGAGAGTCAGAATCTAGTCAGAATCTACAGTATTAACAGAACAACTTACACAATAATGTCTGTATATCCCATGGCAGGAGAATGCAGGCACTAACTTGAGAGCTGGTAAAGGACACAGGATAGTGTGAGGGCATAGCTGTCAACAATTGGCGCTGTTTGGATGCAACTTTCCAGGTATGGAGGAGACACTTGCTTTTTTCGTTCCCTCATTCTTCTCACACAAAAGTGAAGGCACCAATCCAACCATACTCCTCCAGCATAAGAATCCTGGCCCAAAACTTAGCTGGTCCCATGGCTGCTGTAGTCAAAAACACCTTTCCTGAAGAAGGGTGAGAATTCACAGATGGTGTATTTTGACAACGTTAGCCCCACTTTATCAATGTGCAGTGGAGATGCTGGAGATTTCAGCATTGCAGAGAAAAAGCTCCTGAGGTATTTCTGTGGAATGAAACGTAAAATGTGATAAGGTTTACTTGATCAATTTGATTACAATGACTTTGAAAAATTAAATGAACAGCAAAAAAAACCCCAAAAGATTTCCATGGGCTGTGAATAGTCCTTTCAATAACGATCAGCATTTAAATCCATTTATAAAACAGTCTACTGAAATGTCTGTATAAGCTCAGGAAAAGCAGAAAAGAAGTATTTTCCACTTCCTTCCTATGTCCAGCTTAGCAGCTCTTTCATTCTTGTGGTTGTGTGATGCTTCCTGGTTTATTCTGCAGTCATGTAATGCTTTCTGCTAATAATGACATGCTAATACTGTTGTCTAGCATTACTGAACACTTTAGCAGGTGCAAACCTCAAATCCATTCTGCAGGACATTCATTACATATGGACACAAAAGGACTTAAAAAAACTTTCCCTCATGAAGCTTCCTCAATCCTTGCATTGAATGGGATTTGTTTTGATGAAGGCTATCTGCAGAAAGATTTGCATGAATTCCATATTATGTCAGAACCTACCAGCATCTTTTCACTGAGCTGCCCTCAAAATTTCTTTTCCTTTTTTTTTTAAAGTCTTACTGGTGAGAAGGATGTGGGAGATGCTTTCTCCCCTTCCTTTCCCTTCCCTTAAGTTAATATTCACCAACCACTGTGCAGCTTGCAATCACATTTGTACCTAGAGGAATTGGGGGATGTACATTAACACAGTTTTCACAAACCTGATGAAGCTTCGATCATATGTGTGTTCATTTAGTGTAACTTAATAACTTGTATTTATTGAACAAAACACTCTAGGTGAAAGGTTTGATCAGTTAGATCCTAAAAATGCATCCAGTGTCACCCAAACAGCTGCAAGGGAAATCTCATCTGGAGCACAGGGATAAACTCCTTTTCTGTACTACAGACTGACTACAGAAAGAGATACCATTTAAATCATTCACTAGTCTTGGATTCTGTGGGAAATATACTTGCAAGACAAAGAAGCATGTTCTCCTCTGAAGAACACAAGATTTAGTTATTTAAATGCAGCGGTTTTGGGGTCATGGAAGTGGTTTGTTCAGGAAACTGTCCTAATTATTCACTCATTTCTCAAGAAGAATTCCTCCGAACTATAACAACTTGCTATCTATTTAAGAAACCAGCTGTTTTAGTATCACAGAAAGAATGAAAACAAACAAAAAAAGCAAACAAAAAAAAGCAGCTGAGACAAAAACTATTCTCTTGGCAGAAATGGTGAAATTTTCTATTTTATTCAGATCTGCCACAAGTTGTATTAATGTTCATGAAAAAAATTCATTACAAAAATGCCTTCAAGATGAACTCCAATAAACTAAGAGGTAATTCAAAGTGAGAAACAGATGTCATATCAACATTTTTCATAATTAGTTCTCAAAGGAGGATTCTATACAAAAAGTACCAAACCAGTAATGCCTGAAGGATGAATATGGTAGAAAATCAAACGTAGAACATGGCTTTCTGTTAGAGTTTTAGCACTGTGCTGGAAAACTACTGCAGTAATTCCAGTTTATGACTACCAAAGGCTCAAAGGTACCAAAATCTCTCACTGGACACATCACAAGACCTACTGCATTCACCTTGGTATGTGTGGCCAGATAATTGACTGTCGTGCCTTTTCTGTAAAGCCATTACTCATTGTTTTGGCATGGTAGCTCTAATGGCAAAGTAAAAAATCCCTCTGCTCTAAGCATACACTAGGAACAGCAGGTGCACTTCTTTTCCACACCTGTGCTCCAGTGCTGCTGAGTGAATATCACAGATTCTTTGAACACAAAAAAGATCCTTGGGAAAATGGCAACATGCAGACTCTACCAGATAATAATGGAATTGATTTTGTATGAAGGTTTCCTGCCATATGGCTTGACATTATGTGCTCTTCAACTACCACCTCTGAACAAATTAGCTCTCTTATAAAACCCAGATCTGCATTTGCCTTGTTTGCAATGCTGATATGTTAATATAGCCCAGAGCTACTGTGCCCTTGACACAAAGAAGCTGTTGCCTCATTGAAATACAGGCTGCTCTGCCTAAAAGACGCTGGCTGGGAGTGTTCCCTTGTAGTAAGGAAACAGTGACTAATGGCAGAAGTGCTCACATCACAAGCATTGATCAAAGAGCTGTGGCAGGGCACTACAGGGCAAGGTTGTTCTGTCCTGTTGGCTGCAATGGACAGTGAAGTGTAAGAAAGTGACAGGAGAAAAAGAGTGCTCCTTATTAATGTATGGAAAGATGCTTCCCAAATTCAGATGTGACAAGGAGAGGATGAGGGTCCCAGCAAGCTGGGAAAGGGGCAGGAGCACATCAACACCAAGTGCCAGAAAGGATGAAAACTTCCTTAGAGATCCAGAAGGGATTCAGCATGGATTTTGTTGCAGCCCAGGAGGCCACTGCAAACAGCTGGAGTAGGAGCAAGGCTGGATGAAAGGATCTCCTCTGCCAGCACTCATTGGGCAGGAGAGAGAGCTGTTTTAAAATATTTTGTATTGAAATCCACTTCCAGCAGCATATAAAAATTTTGTCTATTTAAAGAACTCTTTTGATGTGTTCTTGAAAAAAAAAATTTCTTAGCAGAGATTGGCAAGCTCAGGATACCTTCAGAAGTCCAAATTTTATACAAATTAATGATGTGATTTCCTACTGATAGCAACATTGTCCCTGGTACGCACTGTGTTACAGCTACTAGGTTTGCATGATTATCTAGGAAAGAAAAAACTAGTTAACTGCCAAAATACTCCAACACGTTTGGTTTTATTACTCATTTTTGTTTGTTAGACTCTGGCAATTTGTTCTGGATTATTTAGTCTGGTAATCAGTGTTCTTTCAAATGCACTTTGGAGTTTCATTTCACTAATAGCATTTGACCTGCTATGCTGCTGGTTTGCTGGAAAATATCCTAATGATACATTTGTAAACGTCTTGGTGTGAGGGCACAGGACCCTGGCACTGTAACAGAGATGTAAAATGGGCAACTTACACTCAATCATGTTGGTTGTTCTGGCTAAACATGCACTCAGGAACACCAGTTTAGAGAATGGAAACACTCTTTGCATGTACAAAACAAAGACATAAAGCCAGGTTAAAAAAATAATCCAAAATAGGAAAAGCAGTGGTGTTTGCCCTCTCTGAAGGCAATACAACCTTCATGCCCTCTAACTTAAAATTTATGAGAGCTGTACCTGCAAGTTTTAATTTTGCAAATGAAACAAAACTGGAGGAAGTGGTATGAGGCCCAAAGGTTTTTCTTTCTTTACCTAGTCTGAGTAGTTTTCCTTCCCTTTTAATTATGTGAATAGCAAAATGGAAACCATTTAAAAAACTTATTAAAAATCATTTTAACAGGGTTCACCTTTTTAGCAGTAGGCCAGCATTCATCTCGTGCTTAATTCATCAGCACAACAAAGTCATTCTAATATTTTTGCACTACTTTGTGATGTGGGGACTTCATAATTTTATACATTTTAATGTAAAGCCATAACTTAATTTAAAGTTATTAAAGTTATTACAATCAAAAAGCTTTCTGAAATGTTAAAGTCTTCTTATCATCCTTTCAATTGTGGCATATTAAAGAGGAATTCAGTTCAGTGACATTGTTCTCCTAATCCATTACTAACAGCGATAGCCTCAGAGACAAATAGCAAAGCTTAGCAAGAACTGGATTTTTTCAATAAAATTTGGTGTGTTTAAAAACTGATCAACTCTCATGCTTTCAGAAAGTGAAAACACTTTGGACTTCTGATTTCATACTGCTATTTCTAGCCATTTCCTCAAAAAAGTCAGTGCTTAAAATATTTTAGAAGTTATGTCTTAAAATTAGCATTAGAAATACCACCTGCTAATATGCCACAAGCTGAAAGCACCAGAGAGTTTAATAAGATAAACCTTACAAGGCCTTGGGGACTTTTGAGACAATAGCTTCTTTTCTTTGAAACAATACCACCTACATGTCAATCTAGCAGTCAAAAGCTTTACCCCAAGGTCACAGAAAGTCACTGGTGACAGAGGGAGGATTAATTAACCTCCTCATCTAACTTCTAACATACTCTTCTCTCTTCCTCTAATATAGATGCTAGTGCCTCTCAGCACCAATCACATAATTATTCTGCTGACTAGTGTTAAGTGCTGCAGGTTTTAAATCAGACCTTGATTCGAATTATTCACAGAGCAAAGCCTACACAAGTATCACAGCTCTTTCCTATAGCATATGAATCCTATTACCAAAAAAACCCTCAAAACCAGACAGATTGAAGCATATTCCCTGGCTGCAGTCTTTTAGCTGGGAGGTTTTCTCTTGGAAAGGGCAGAGATACTTTGAGACATGGCTGGGGGCCAGGGCCTGGGCTCAGCTCTCACTCTCTCTCTGGGATTGGAGGAGAGACAGTTGTGGTCTTGGTGCTGGACTTCCGCTGCGGGGAGAATTTGCTGCTACTGCATAGTTTCGTCCTTCACTGCTTCTCCTTACTGTGAGTGAGCCTCTGTTCGCAAGAGCGGCCATTGAACTGGGACCTCCTCAATACCCAATCTCACTGGGAGGGACCCCCACCATCTGCTTGGGTGCCTCAGGGGAAACCCAGAACCCCCCCTTCCTCCCTCTCCTGAGCGAGCTTCTCCCAGCTGTTTGCAGGAGCCCAGCCCTGCTGTTCTCTGCCGCTACTTCGGGGTTTTTTTTGTTACACTTTAACTCAACCCCCCATGTCCGCCCAGACACCTGCTGCTCCTGCCACGCTTCAGGGTTATTGCTACACTTCATTTACCGCCCCAGGTCGGCTCGCCTCTGCTGTTCCAGCTNCATGGCTGGGGGCCAGGGCCTGGGCTCAGCTCTCACTCTCTCTCTGGGATTGGAGGAGAGACAGTTGTGGTCTTGGTGCTGGACTTCCGCTGCGGGGAGAATTTGCTGCTACTGCATAGTTTCGTCCTTCACTGCTTCTCCTTACTGTGAGTGAGCCTCTGTTCGCAAGAGCGGCCATTGAACTGGGACCTCCTCAATACCCAATCTCACTGGGAGGGACCCCCACCATCTGCTTGGGTGCCTCAGGGGAAACCCAGAACCCCCCCTTCCTCCCTCTCCTGAGCGAGCTTCTCCCAGCTGTTTGCAGGAGCCCAGCCCTGCTGTTCTCTGCCGCTACTTCGGGGTTTTTTTTGTTACACTTTAACTCAACCCCCCATGTCCGCCCAGACACCTGCTGCTCCTGCCACGCTTCAGGGTTATTGCTACACTTCATTTACCGCCCCAGGTCGGCTCGCCTCTGCTGTTCCAGCTCAGCACTCCAAGGTTACTGCTACAGTCCAGCTCGCCACCTGGCGTGGCACTGAGACTGGCTGCTCCCTGTGGGTTTCACAAAGGGAGCCACCTCCCCGTTTCCCTGTCACCTCGGTCGCCATTGCTGTGTGGAGAGGCGGCTGAGCTCGCGCCACAGCGCCCCCTGCAGGCGCGGGGGAACCATCGCACCCGCCCTGCCTGGCCGGGAGCCACCAGCGCCCCCTGCCGCTCATGGCCATAACTACACCAAAGGGAAAAGTGCGTGACGGCCGAGAGAAGGCTGTTACGGCATTCCTGGTTTTGTTTGTTGTTGCTGCTGTTGTTGTTTGTTTGCCTTGTTATGTATACTTTACTATATACTATTTTTTTTTTCTCATAAAGAGCTGTTACTCCCTTTCCCATATCTTTGCCTGAAAGCCCTGAAATTTCAAAGCTATAATAATTTGGAGGGAAAGGGTTCATATTCCCCACTCCAGTAAGGTTCCTGCCTTCCTTGGCAGACACCTGGCTTTTACACCAAGACACTGGGGCATTAGGACTGAGTAATGGCTAGCTTAATGCCCTGATAGGTCTCCAAGTAGTTTCAGATCCACTTCTGGATTTATTAAATTTGAGTAAGCAGGGAAAGAATTTGCAGATAGCAAGACTATAGAATATGAAGTACCATTGCTTTGGAGGACAGCAGTCCAAAAGGATGGGGGACTGTACCAGACTACAACTAATATCTTCACCTCCAACAATTCCAAATTCTGATCAATTCTCTACTCACCAGATATAACTTGCTCAGAAACATTTTGGTCTTTTGTGGGCTTTTTCTTGTTCTAATAAAGAAAACATGAAGCTTCAATTCTTTTCCCCAACACCTTGACATATATTGCAAGATATTATAAAGCAGATTTGAGTAAAGTATGTAAGCAGAAGAATTTGTGATATTCAATATTCCAAGTGATATTTCAGGCCCTACAGGAAGTACCTAATGTCACCTGTGGATCTGAACACATTTATCTCCTGAATATATCTTTAGGTCATTTTGTGCGGTTGTGATTTCGGAGCAATGGGAAAAAGACTTACTGCCTGGGAGACTACATGGTGCCTGAAGGATCTTATTTCTGTAGAAAAACTTGGAGAGAAAACTTGTATAATTATGACCTGGCCCATTATCTTTTGCTGAAAGACCAGCATGGCTGGGTTCTCCTTACAAAAAACCCTGCAGAATTAGACACTGTCAAAGCTGAGCAAAGCTTCCTTGAGTAGCAAAAGTTGACGACTGCCTCCAGAATGTGTCTGTCCCTGGTGCCAGAGACCTCGCTCAAGTTGCAGACAATTTGTCTATGCACTTTTTAGGTGAATAAAGACAGATTCACATGTTTGAAAATGGCAAATCACCACCACAATAATCACATTGATGCTGGATGATGTTTCGCCTTTTTTCTTTTATATATTCTCTGTATTCTTTACACATATATTTGTAGCTTTGTAGCCTATTACTGCATTCATAGCTAGTTTTCTTAGTACTTTTCCCTGCCGTGATAGGCAGAAAGACAAAACATATTCCAAAGCCCCTGTCCTATCATGGTTCTCCTTAGGAACCAAGGCTGAAAAACACCTCTTTCGGGACATATTCTTCATAAACAAGTTCAGTTTCCGTCTAAGGGGGGAGGATTTAGAAAGGGCTTAAACTGGGGGGGGAATTGCACCACCACTTGTGGTGATTTTTATCAATTTTGCTAATTTGTTAAACTTTTAAAAACTGTATTCACCCTGTGTGGGTGGGCTTTTGTGGACATTTTCCATATCTGTCCATGGAGGCCTACAATAAGGACCAGGCTTTACACAATCTCCTACACTAATATTATCTCAAAAGTGTGTGTTGTTTCATTTATACGTTCTTAAGGCATCAATATCATATTAAAAGGAGGGGAGAGTTATTTGCTTCAGGTTGGCAGGCATTAATTAGCCTCATGGCTGGATTAACACAAACCAAGAATAAAGGATTGGCTCATTTTAATAAAATCCTTCCTGCTCACTTTGATTAGGTCTAATCAGAAGTGAGGCTTTTTACAGGTAATGCCTAGTAGTCAGCCAATAAATAAATAAATAAATAAATAAATAGATGGAGAACATCCCAATCAGTATCACCTTACCCTGTGTTTGCATGTTTGCAAAGTGATGCCCCTGTAGATACTGCTAAGTGTTTTTCTCCATTTCTCTAGCAGCAGAGTGCAGGCCACCCTATGCAGTGAGTCACGGAAGCTACTGAAGGACAAGGTGGATCCAGTCAGGCTGCAGAGCTGAAAAGCGAGCAGCTGGCTTTGGACATCACTGAGTGAGAGAAGTGGCCAGTGACCTACCTCTACGCTGACTTGTGCATGATAGCAAACACTCTGTGGGGGTGGCTGGAAAGGTGGAAAAAGGCCAACTGGCAGCATAGTAGAAAACCAGTCTGGGTGGCTGAAGACATCGTTACCTGGGTAGAGAAGCTGACAGTGCAAGTCCATCATGTGAATGCCTCTGTGCCTAAGCATCAAGTCTAATGAGGAGCACCACAACAACTGTTTGCATTAATTCTGCCTTGAGCAAAAGCAAACGCATCCATGGGTAAATCTGGTTACACTTGGTGGGTTATGCAGAGGGATGGGGAAACACGCTGTGTACCTGTCAGAGACTAAAAATAGTTCATGCCTCAAACATTGATATAAAGTTTTAAAGAAGCTACAACCACAGNAGGTGGGCCCATCAGGGAAGAGATGCGACATACTGATAGGCTCATGACTGAGGGGTGGACTTAACCACACATGCTATAGCTCAGGTTATCCATGATTGTGAGATGTGTGATGCAATCTAACAGGCCAAGAGGGTGAAACCCCTGTGGTATGAGGGGCAGTGGTCCAAACCTAAGTATGGGGAGGCCTGGCAGATTGATTACATCACACGGCTGCAAACCTGCCAAGACAAGCGCTTCATACTCACAATGGCAGAACTACTGGATGGCTGGAGACGTACTCTGTGCCTCATGCCACTGCCCAGAACACCATCCTGGGCCTTGAACATGTACCAGGAGGCATGGTACCTCTAGGAGAATTGAGTCAGACAACAGGACTCATTTCAGGAATAGCCTTATTAACACCTGGGCTAGGGAACATGGTATGGAATGGGTGTACCACATTCCTTATCATGCACCAGCTGCAGCTAAAGTTGAGTGGTGCAATGGACTATTAAAAACAACACTGAAGTCAAGGGATGATGGGACAATCAAGCAGTGGGATCTGCATTTAGCAGAGGCTACATGGTTAGTTAGCAACAGAGGTTCCACTAACCAAACTGACCGTGCCCAATCCAAACCCCCTGTGTACAGCAGACACTAGGACTATAGCAGTAAGGACTATAAAGTCCCTGTTTTGCATATGAGAGGCATGTTAGGAAAGACTGTTTGGATTAATTCTGCCTTGAGCAAAGGCAAACCCATCCATGGGTAAACCTGGCTACACTTGGTGGGTTATGCAGAGGGATGGGGAAACACGTTGTGGACCTGTCAGAGACTAAAAACAGTTCATGCCTCGAACATTGATATAAAGTTTTAAAGAAGCTACAGCCACAGAAACCTCCTTGGAGAACTTTAGACTGTAAATCAAACTACTGAGATTAGTTAAAGGGAAAACACATTCTTTCATCAACCTCAGGCCCAGGGAGAAACAAACAAGTACACAAAGAAAAGCATGTGAGCCAAACCCAGCAGCCATGCTAAGATTCAT
>VYXC01012877.1:15058-38244 GCA_013397175.1 Platysteira castanea
TGACTGGCATATGGTCTTGTTTGCACCTGAATTCGGGCAGAGGAATTTCCAAAGAACCTTAATAATAATTGGATCTTAACAGTACCACAGGGGGATTCGACTTCGGATGAGAACAGCCTGTAAAGTTGGAATGTACCACTGATTGCTGAGTGTCACTGCCACTGCATATTTTAATTACCAAGGACAATGAGAATGGACTTCTCCAGTCATATCAGTCATGGACCCAGTGAACTCTGTCCATATCCTGGGTGATGGTCAGTGACCACTGAAATAATTGTATTTGTATATAGGTATATGTATATATATATATAGATACGTGTGTTTATAGTTGAAATATATTAATCTGGGCATTAATCAGATGATATGGGATAAGGGGTGGAATGTCCTGGGGTAATCCATAATTACTGTATTCCATATCTATCTATGCCCCCCAATACTGTTACTGTATCATAAGACTCTACCAAAATGGGAACCTTGTGTGTGTAGGGATTGTCATCATGGGTGCTTTTGAAACTGTCACTCTCAGGCAACTTCCAGTTTTTTTGCCATGGCGTATTCACTTTGTGGGCTATCTGGTCTTTGTTTAGGCAAAGACCTTCCGTCCCTTTTTGGGTTCTCTTTTCATTTTTTTATCTCAGCTCAGAGAATTAGCAGTTTTGAGCTGCCTAGGGGCAAATTCCACAGGCACTCACCATACAGCACTCCTTTGGGCATGTTTAGAGGTACCTAAATGACTTTGGAACTAAGCAGGTAAGAATCAAGCTTCTTTAAGCAGCTAAATTGCACTAAAAAATACCAGGACTTACAGTTTTAGCCTCTCGGTAAAGTCTCTCTATGTTTTTCATGCACAGCATAACGCAGATTCCTTGAATCAGAGTAAGTTTCCTCCAAAGCTGTACAGGTGAAGCAGATTTTACCTCTACATCTCCAGAAGTGCTTGAGTGCCACTAAAATTTAATTTTACCCAAGGTAGTACTGAAATTTACTCGAATTCATATACCTTTCTGAATTTTCTTAATGTGCAAGCATTCTGAGAAATGCCAGTTATGATTCAAGGTGAAACTGCTCTCTCAGGTTTTCAAAACCCAAACTATTCATTTGGAGCATTTTTCTGTGCAAGTCTAATGGCATGAGCACACTATGCTGAATTACTATTATGCCACATCAATTGAATTAACTTCTGAAGTCAGACTACATCCCAAATTACAATCTTACTCTGCCTAAAATTCATTTAAAATCCACAGGACTTAGTATTTCTTACAATGTCTGCATGCTAAAAGCTTACATTTATTGGCTTTAGGCAGTTCCAATGAAAACTGAATTGTAGGCTGGCAGGGAAGGAAAAAAAAGGCAGCAAGGGTTATGATTTACACATGGTCTATCAGTGTGAGTCTTCTTTGGAAGTGAATAGCCATACTGAAAAGGATCAAAACAGACCTGATTAGTGAAGGAAACCAATCTTTTCTCCAGAGCACAAGTCAAAACAAGTCCTGTTAAAATTTATTCAGAAAGAACAACAGGATTGAATTTAGCATGCATCCCTGGGCCCATAGCGACATTTTGTCATCTGCTGGAGTGGGCGTGGCAAACACCTACCAAACAACTTGACATGCATCACCCTCTGATTCCTCTGGTGAAATCACATGCTGGAGGATGACTGATGCACTTGCTTTGGAAACAGGTAGCACCAAATTCAACCCAGTGTCCTTGGCTGAGTGCTCCTTTTGTTCATCTGCCCACATCTGTTTGTGCAGAACCATTACTGGAGATTGCGATGAAGGTACATAACTTCAAAACTTGATTTGTAGGAGGAAGTTGGGAAATTTATTCCATCCCGACAGCAAAACACATTAGGATGTGGTGCTAAACTGGAGCTCAAACTATATGCTGTCACATTTTCTAAACTTACTAAATCATGATAAACATACCTCCTTATTTTCTGATACTCTGAAATATCTAAAAAGGAAAGGGAAAAATAAAAAGTCCTCCAAACTGCAAATCCTATTTAATTATTTGGTTGTAATGGAGATGAACATTTGATCACAAAAGATCATTTTTGAGGTAGAGACCTGAAGCTATACACCTAAAGAAAAAAACACTAAAATTCTTCTAAAAGGATACATATATTACGCCAAGTTACCTCTAGGAAACTCTGCAGAGCAAGGCTTCAGACCTGATCTTGAATTAGGCCCAGAGTTTGAGCATATGAGACCACACTTACCATTCCTTTTGCATCTAGTAGCCTGCCGAACCAGAGCTTAAAATTATCTCATCCAGAAAATAACCTCAGGCTTTTGTTCCTTCTAAATTACTATCTTTACCATGTGTTTCTATTACAAGAATAATATCTTGCATTGTTGTGGGCTAGGTGAAGGTCTACAGTATTTAACCAAAGTAACATTTTATTGGTATGGGATCAATGGCTGACCTATACAAAGTTCTGCTTCTTTGTATCTAGTGACTGTAATGAGTAAGTAAAATTAATTTTATTTATTCATTTCTTGAAGCCAACAGGGTCTCACACAAGAAGCAGAACCACTCAAAAAAGGATTAAATGCTTTGCTGCTGAGAACCGCTGCAACTCCTCTTTGAGGGTTGATGCTTCAAAACCAGAAAAGCCATGTGCCTTGGGCTGCCCTAATGATGCACTGATGGATGGGAACCTGACACGTGAACTTGCTTTCAGATGGCTAACTGCAAAGTCTTACTGTCTGCCAGCAAGACTTCAGTGCTGTTGCTGAAAAGCAGTTATTTTTGTTCTTAAACTTTTCAGTGGTTACTAGAGGTTATGAAAGGCACCTGGGGCAGACTGACTGTACCTAAATTAGAAAATGATCTGTGACATGGATTTCATATAACTGATATTCAAAATATGGCCCAGCCACACGCACTCTTGTCTTCATGGATGCATCTATGCTCTTTCCTTCCCTGATCACACTGCATCCCTATTCCTCTAGTGGGAAATTAAAGCCATCACTCCAAGATACTGCATTCTGTAGTTCAGACTATGAGTATGAAACAATCCTGTCTAGGATTATCAAACATTTGCAGTGGTTTGCTTTTGTACCAGCAGTACTACTCATGTCTGTGAAAAAAGAGAAGTTTCCTTCTATCTTCCAGTAAGTACCAAATGTATTCTGAATGTGTTCTGAAGTCCATCTCACCTAGATTCTGCTAAGAACAGTATTTACCACCACACTGTCAGAGGCAAACACTCATTCTTCAAGAGCCAGGCTGGTGAGCAGCTGCATTTAAAGCTCCTTTTAGAAAGCTTTGTTATTAGGGATGTTGTAAGCTCATGCCTGTGTCTAATAATTTCCTTTTAGTAATCACTTCGAACAAACATGTATAGAACAGCTTTGAAAGGTCTTTGTGACTGGTGTCAGTCAGAAAAAAAATCAAACAGAAATGGTAACTCTAACCCCACTTGATAGGATTTTTGCAAGAGAAACATCGATTCACCTATAACTAGCATAGGTTCTCTCAGTTAAACATATTTAGGAACAGGGCAGTGAAACAAAGACTTGTGGGGAGTATTAACGAAGTTCATACTGAATATTCAGGTGATCAATAATCTAAAATCTTATTAAAATGTTTCATCCTCATGACTTCAAGGAAAACCTCAAGGTCTCAGGCAGATTCAAACATTCTGTTTGCCCAAATTTGCTGGCAAATATCTTGAGGGTTTTTTTTCTTTTCAGCAATTTCTATTGCTTGCTTCCACTGAGGTATTAATTCAAAAACTAGTAAGACAGTTAAATAACAAGAATTAATCCAAGTTCAAGAAAAAGGTGCTCTTTCCATTATTTCACCTTTTCCTTAAGAACCAGATTCCTGGAGCCATGTCAGCAGAATGTTACTTTTAAAGGGGAAAGACGGCATGGCTAAATTTAGACCCTTATTAAAAAAAATACCCTAGAAATCATCACCTCCAAAGGAACTCAAATGAAAAT
The DNA here is from genome assembly GCA_013397175.1 of Platysteira castanea. NCBI lineage: Eukaryota > Metazoa > Chordata > Aves > Passeriformes > Platysteira > Platysteira castanea. The sequence continues at coordinate 19,012 of VYXC01012877.1, forward strand.
AAAAACTAAAAAACAAAAGAAGGATTTGGCTTCTAAGTTAATCTAATTTTGGAAGGTTAATTTTGGCTGAAGGTAACAGCAGTATTTCAGCCAGTTCAGTGTCTACAATACTTTCCCCAGACAGTTCTACAGATTGGACACCAAAACTGAATTATGCAGCTCATGCAAGATTTATTTTTGCCTCTTGAATTAACACCTATCATTAAAATCCTCATCAGCAGACATCAGGAAGTTAGGAGGTTAAGGACAATTATATTATTAACTTCAAAGAAATTGAGTATGTCTATTTTTTAAAGAGGTTCAAAGTACCAAGAAAAAAGAAGAGCAGAAGCAATGCCAGGAACATGTATATGCTTCTACAGAACTTGACACAGGCTCACATTACCATACTGTTACAGGTTGACTTTCATTCCCTGAGCTCTGTAAGTGGCAGCAAAAGACAACACATGACTCTGACTGACTGTTGAGCTTTATTTCTAGACCACAGATCACAGGATATTCTGAGTTGGAAGGGATCCACAAGGACAAGTCCAACTCTTAATGGAATGGCTCATCTGGAGATGGAGCCCACAACCTTGGTGTTACCAGCACCACACTCTAACCAGCTGTTGATGCCTAAAAACTCCGTCAGGGATTTTGCTTATTTCTCCCTTTTCTGTCTGCAAACCAACCTGAAGAAATGCAGCCATGAGAACAGGGAAGAGGAAACAGGGAACAAGACAAGGAGACAGACTGAGACTTGGGCAAGTTTTTGTTTTCCTTTAAGCAACAACCTGTTTGGATTTTGTCAGCCTAACAGTTGTTTTTTCCTAAACACACTGGTGACAGCAAGGGCAGGAAAGACAGCCTAGTGGACACAGGACTGCAAGGCTTTTGACCGCAGAGTCAAGAAACAGCTCAATCTGCCATCTCAGCTTAGACTCCTGCCCAGTTTCTCTAGCTGCACAATGGGAAAACTGGGCTAAGAATAATCTTCATTACTACAACAAAACATAAGTCTAAGAGAAGAAGAAAAAAAGAACAGTCAGAGGAATGATATCATACAGAAATACAGTATCCAAAGAAGCTGGGATTTCAGGAAAATTTCTTTTTAGTGTCATTCACAGACCTAGCAACTCACCAAGGAATAAAAGATACTTTGCAGTTAAAACAGGAATAGATATATTCACTGACTCAAGTATTTATTGTGACAAGTGCTTCCTTTACAAAGCTTTTGCTTAAAAAAATACGAAAAAATGAATATACATCATCTGAATTCACAAAAAAAAAAAAGGATCTTTTACTCTTACCTACTGATTTCTATTTGCAGGAAAGGATAGATACACACTAACCTCTATTCATTAACTTAATCAAAAGAACTTTTGACTGTTTCATTTAAGGCAGATTTAATCAAGCAAGGTTGGCTCTGAAGTGAAATTACAGTCTTTTAACTGCAGAACAATTAATTTGAGTTTTGCCCTCCAACAGGTCCCTGATGAAAAACTAAGTTAATAGATTGCAGTAGGGTATTTGGGGTAGATAATTTTAAATACAATTTAAGTGTTTTCTCTGAAGATGTATAGGTAAAAACTTGCACATTATTTTCCAAAGCTCTATGGTAATGTTAAATACAGTTCAAAAGACTTGATATTACACCAACAAACACCAAAACAAAACAAAAGTGTTTACATTGCAATTATATATCATGCTGGAGATCAAAGTCGAGTTCTCAGGTTCATCTCACACAGAAGTAGTTAATGTAATGTGCTTTCTTACAAACATTACAGGCATTGTGAAGCTTTTGGTTAGTCAGCATTTGTACCAGCTAGGATAAATAAAAGAACTTAATGTTATACACAAACTTGGAACTTAACTGTGATTTAAAAATCACAATCCTTATAATTTGGGGCTCTCTGGATTCTTTTACTCCAAGTAATTTCACCTCCATTATGATGAAATATGCCCACTTCTAAACCCAGGCTGAAATAATGTAACATTACATCTCAATCTTCAAACAAAGCAAACTCTGTACCAGTCAGCCCCCCTGATTCTAGTTGTCTGGAAAGGTACCAAAAACCCTAGTGCTCTTCTCAGTACTTCTACTGTGGCAAGAATCCTAGGGATGATGCATAGGAAAAACTAAATTCTTCCTAAACCGGCTTGCAGAGAGTCAAATCTAATTAGGCACAAGGAAAACTGCACTTGCTAAGAGATGACCTGTGGGAAGCATCGAACTAGCCAAACCTATTTCAATGCAAAAAGTTCAGGAAAAATTATATGGAGTTCCAGCCTATTCAAGATGCATGAATACCTAAGGTGAAAACTGGAAGAGCAAAGCAAATTTCTTTATCACCACCACTGGGACAACCGCTCCACTAATAATCTTACATTACAGAATATTTGTTCAGAACACTTATCGCACTGGTATTTCAGGCTGTCATTTATTTTTGGTCCAATAATTAGCTCAGATGTTGAATAAAAATATACATTTGTGTTGGTCTGGTAGCTGTGCTTTGCCTTTTCTAAAAATCCTGTATTAGCCATTAGCTCTTGACTAATCAAGTGGAACAACCAAAAAAGCTTTTATACCCTACTACACCTATACCAACACATCACCTTGTGAAGCTTGAAAGAGATTGCAAAGGGTTTTCAGCTAATCAATGTACAGGATCAGGTGTGAAAGTCGACTGAATACAAGCCATGTTTCTATTTGATACCAAGGTCTAACACTCTCACTTCTACCTGACCAAATTCCCATGTGAGAAATGCGTTACAGTCCAAAAGCCAAGGACCCAAGTCCCTCACAGAAACAATCCCTCCATTTACTACTTTCCAGTTAGCCCACTGAAGTATGCTCAAGGTTCATGCCGGACTTAAAGCCACAAGGTATGAATGGCCAGCATTTGAAATAGAACTGGTGCCTGGGCCATCTGCCACTATTGCAGCTTAATTGCCACTTTCACAGCATAACTCAAGATGTTCTTTGAGCTTTCAAAGCATTACGTGACTTTGGAAACCGTCACTGCTTAGGTGGTTTCTCTCACCCTTCACCAAGGAGGCTGCAGCTGTGTGAGCTGAAACTCTCCAGCCGTTGGCAAAGCCAGAGCAAATCACTGCAAAATATGCAGTGAAAAGAAAATACCATGATTAAAGATCTAGACATCAGGGTTTGATCAGCTTATTGCATTGAATTCTTCATAGCGAGGATAGTAATATTTGCTTGGCTCCTCGTCCTCTTTATCTAACTTGTCCTTAGCCATGGGAGATCTTCAGTTTCTCAACACTCTGAGTAGTCACAGTTGACTACTGAGTGGAATGGCCAAGGGGCATATGGCAAAACATATTCATGTAAACAGCTGTCATATATTATTACGTTTGCAAAATATATAGGTAATAAAGTTTTAATGACCTATTTAGTTAAAAAAGATACAATTTAATTTTAAGTTAAAATCTGACTATATACAGAAATGTAAGTACTACGTGGCCATGATCAAAGCATCGCTATATACAGCAGTTTTAACATTAGAATCATTACAATAAAATCTGTTCATTAACCAATGAAAGATCAGCAAGATTAAGGGAATAAATTTTTCACTGGTACAAAAATATGCAAATTGACTACTAGAGTGGAATATGGGCATGCCTCTATGCTGTCTATCAAGGACGTGAAAGAAGAAAAAATTGATTTTGTGCTTCATGTAAGACAGCCTCACATCAGAAGTCAGTGGGAGGATGTTTTGTTGGTAGATCAAAGAAAAGGTGAAGTACAGCAAAAAAATTCAAATCACCTAAGAAAAGATTCTAGTTGTAAGCAATCTACTTTTATATTAATTTCTCTAAAACTCTACCTAATGCTATTTTAGCTGTACAAAGAATTTAATTCTTACTGACTTGCATGATCAAGTAATGCCCAAGTTGCTACAATACAGTTGCAGGGTGTACAGTTAAGTCTTTGATCATGCCTCTTCTTCTTTCCCAAAACCCCACTTCCTGCACCTGGGCTGCAATAAAACATGCATTAACACAGATATATAAAGACCAACACATCACCTTGTGAAGCTTGAAAGAGATTGCAAAGGGTTTTCAGCTAATCAATGTACAGGATCAGGTGTGAAAGTCAACTGAATACAAGTGTGATAGGAGTTCAAAATCACGCCATCCACACAGCACTGTAGAACTAGCAAAATAACTCAAACCCTCAAACTCAACAACCTTGTCCACAATAAAATTCATTTTTAAAATTAATGGAAAGAAAAAGAATATGTTCAGAAAGTTGGGTTACAAAATAAAACTCAAAGACGCCTAAATATCACTTTCCTTCTGTCATGAGATATTTGGATATACTAACTATGACAAAATAGTAAATCTCCAACTAACAAATTGCATTTAAAGTAGCTGTATGGTTTTTTTTAATCTTGTCTTGCACAGAGACGAGCTGTCTACAGTGAACACTTACCTCACCCACTACCTTTCCCCTTTAAATAAATGTATCTCCTATGAGTATCTCTAAATTAGAGTTCCTTTTTTTTTTTTCTATGCTAGGAGTAATTTATTTTTTAAGAGATGTTTCATTACTTTGCAATGTACTGCTGCCATCTCCTGTGTTAAATGAGGCAGCAAGTAACTTGATACCTATAGACAGGCTATTTAATGTTGATCATATGGGAATGGTTTCTGTTGGTCAAGCAGAGAGTACTCCACCTAAACACAAAGCAGAAGCCTGTTAAAAAGTTGGTATTACCTCTAAGTGACACCGTCGTTCTGCAATCACTCTCTCATCCTTGTTTCCAAAGAGCTTCTTTGGAGGGAATTCTAAAGTGGCAACCTGGAAGACATTAAAGGATGAATCAGCATCAGAAGTGACAAGCTCAAATGAGAAAATTCTGTTTAAACTACAAAGCAACTAGGAAGAAGAAACTGCCAAATATTCACGAGCTACACTATATACTGTTAGTAAATATCATAGAATACATTTCTACTGAGGATATTGCAATCTGCTCTGTAGTATTGCCAAGACAACAATGCATTTTGTCATCAGAGAGTGACTAAAAGAAAATTTAGGAATTGGTCTGCCACTGTTTGCCCACATAAATATTAAAAATTTGCAATCCAAATGTGATGAGATAGCATCAAATAGGAAGTAAGAACAATTTCTGCAGGAAAGTATATCTTAGAAGACTGCATTTAATCTCTTAAAATCTGTGGTCTCCAACTGTATGGTGGTGTAATTTTTTTTGTTTTAGTTATGTTCTATCATAAATGTAAGATTACTGGATCTAAGAACGATCACTGAAGTCATGCTCTGGAAGAGGCATTGCTAGACTTCAGCCATCACCCGAGCTGAAGCTTTTGTTGTGCCCTGAACTATCACTTCTTGTAACTCAGCTGCAGTTCAATCCCATTCAAATGTGAGTCCACACTGAAAGCTGGTAGCTTTAATTTCTGAAGAGAATTCACACATGCAGGCAAAGTCCTGCTTTATCACACTGAAAATGAAAACAAGGCAATGGTATAACTGCTAAAAACAACTATTCAGATCTCTACTTTTAGTTCTTCCAGAGATGTGTGCAAAGCTATCTCCTAATTTCTTTTTCCATCCTATGGCTGGGGGTGGGGGGGAGAGGGGGGAAGAGAGAGAGGGGGAGAGATAGAGAGAGAGAGGAAGGGAGGGAGGGAACTGTCTCCCCTTTTTGTAAACCAATGAGTAAAATGCTTGAACTAATTCCAGCCAGCTATATCTGGAAAATACACAAAAGACTCAAGAGCAAGAGCTGGTAACAAGTACCACTGAACATGGTCTGCTAAGCCACTTCTGGGAACACTGCAGGAGAAAGTACGTCCTCTCCCCATAATTTGTGTTTGCACTTAAAGGTAAATCAAACCCATTTTTTTCCCAGCACTCACATCATGAGATAGAAATATGCAACTTCCCATTGGCATTGCTGGAGTTGTTTTGCAGGTGAAATCCTGATGTAAAACTGCCTCCTTCATTAGCTCCCCAGGTTGTTTGATGATATTGAACCAATAAAAAAGATGCATCATTTTTTAGCCTATCAGCATATACAGGACTGTAGAGAATTTATGGCTGGTTACAAGGAGCAGACATATACTGATTTAAATGAGTTTCAGTATTAACATCGAATGTAAGCATCTTTAAATTACAGAGGAATTCTGCAATACAGATAATTTATTCCCACTCTCTGGTTCAAGTCCAACTTCAATAATTTTAAAGAAATGTCTAGACATCTTAAAATGAGAAGGGTGATGTGGGGCACCAGAGGAGATGGAAGAGATGTCTGTTCTCCCTTAGTCTTGCCAGTATGTCCCAATTATATTCCTCAAATTTCTCCAACCATATTCTTCTCAGTGTGCCTGCTTCTTCATGTTGGCAGGACAAGCAGTACACAACCAAACAGTATCATATAATTATGTCCTGGGGACTTATATTCACTGCATTACTCACTTCTTCACCTAAACATGATTGTAAGTGCTAATATTTTCAAGGACTTCAAAACCCCACATCTGCAGAAATTGTATTTTATTAAATAGTACTGCATCATGTCACTACCAGGAACAAGCAAGGTAAAACAACTGTCACCACAATCCCCTCCTGGACACAGGGAGATTGTTTTTATATTTATTTGCTAATAAATACTTCCATTATAGAATTTTAGAATAGTGTCTATGAAAAACCAATTTGTACAATGAATCTACCGCTACAGCATCCTCAAAGCAAGATCTTACAGCTAAAGTCAGGAATTATTTCTTTATCTAAATTAAGTTCCATCTGAACAGGAATTTGGGGACTGATTCTACGTAACTTTGGGATAAGCAAGTTGTTTTCCTAAGCTTTCTGGAAGTATTTTAGAAGAAAACCAGTTGTATTTTATAAAACCAATGTGTTTTGCCGAACGCTTTCAAACAGAAGTAGCTGCTCACATTGTTTTAACATTTCTTAACTCCCAAATCACTACCATGCTCATGAAACCAAACCAAAGTCCATTACTACAGTCATGAATTTAATATGCAAGACAAGGGTCTCAGCCAGTAAACTTCGCTTCTCCATGTTCAAAGTCGTAACACATACCTATATGAAAATCATGAGTTTATTGCTGGTCAAGATGAGGGGATCTGAATACTTCATACATAATAAAAGCCACCACGCAGATCAGAATGTCAGCATGCGGAACTATTCCTGACATACATATATAAAATTATCTATGTTTGTAATATGCCCATGTTGCCAGTATGTGTACAGAGTATACCTATTTATACATATATATCACTTGGAAGGATTTTTCATTCTCCAGAGGTATGTTATAAAGGACTAATCAATTACTGCAGCTGGCATCTCTACAGGGCCAGATGCAGAAGTTACACAAACCTCAGGCCTGCTGCAACATTTCTGTGTCCCACACTTTCCCAGTGGACTATTTCCATCACGGAACAAATGACCACCCATCTACATGACAGAAAATCCTTCAGCCACAAATTTCATCATCACTTCAGCAATTCAGTTATTTCAGTGGGTTCTACTCCACTACATGCCAAGAGTCTCATGTCCACCAAAATGAGAAAGAGACATTCAAAACTCTGCAGGCTTGAGTTTCAGGCTATCCAAACACTTAACGCAGACATGATAGCACCAGTTCCCACCTACTTTGCAGCTTGAACATTATCTTTGCAATGTAAGGACTGCTGCATCCATGCAGCAAGGTGAATTATGCAGTCCTCTATGTCACTGAAATTTCAGTGTAATAGGAAGCCAGTCCGTTGTACTATATTTATATAAACATACACTATTAGTATATTTACCAGAGATAGTGTGTTTATTTATATATATATACACACATACACACACACCACTGATCTTCAACACTGACTTATAAAGTTATTACTTTAATGCAGGAAAAAATATGTTGGTGCAAGAGCCCCACAAATACACTGAGTGACGATAAAACATTCTCATCTCATCACATTTTGGCTTATTAAAAAAAAAATTTAAGAGTTCAGCAACACAAATACACTGAAATAATGATGTTACAGTAACTGTCTATAAAAATCCTCTGTCCTAATGTACTATTTGATATACAGACTTTGAACGTAATTGTGTGAGATTCAGCAAAGCAAGGTTCCATAGAATTTTGAGGTTTATTTAAAGTACTTTACTCATTTAAGCCAAAGTGTGGTAGCAAATATTTCAATAAATTCAAATTTTGCTACTAGTGGTACTACAGCACCCTTATGAAACTGCATGGTAATTTCATCAGAGATAATCACTGCTACAAGTTAATGCACACAGTACAGTATGTGACTGAGCAGCGTTTCTTCTGGCACTGAGAAAATAAAGAGCATCTATGAACATCTATCAAGATTATTGTTCCTGATTCTTTCTATGGACAAAGCTGCCTTCAGGGAGGGTTGCAGGCTATCCTCACTGCAACAGATGGTGGAGAATGCGGGCATTTTAGCGATCCCGTGGACCCCTGAAGACAGTGAGAAGAAGAGCAGCAAAGAACTCAGGAAACTCAGTGAGTAATCTTTGTCCTTGCCCTGGTTTGGCTGTACTCTCTGGACTATGAAGGAATCATGGGAAATGCGGCTCTCTGAGCCACAGAAGGAAATTTACCTGGAAATTAAAGAAATCCTGGCACAGCAAAACAAGAAAATTACTCCGGGATATGTAGAACATCTTTGTGACTAGCTTTTCAAAACCTTCTGTTTCTTGGGACTTACTTTTTAACGTTAATCCTCCTGGAACTCCTCTAAGTGATTTTTGGCGCAAGATTTTGGATGAGATAATGGCTCAGTCAAAACAGGTACTAGTGATGAAACCTCTCTATGCATTTTCTGTAATCANGCTTCCGCGAATGAGTGGGCAGCCATGAACCGCAGTACCGGCGTGCGAAATGGCCCCGGTGGCGTGGAGCGGGAAAATCCGCAGTTGCTATGGCGACGTGAGAAGCGGCAGCGGTGTGCGCGGAGCTGGAGCAGCGGAGCCAGCACCGAGCGGCAGCGTGAGCACCATGAGGATGGGCGGCACCATGGCGCTGAGGACTGGTGGCGTGACCGTGGCCGGAGTGGCTCCGGCAGCTCGGAGCAGAGAGAACTGCAGTTGCTACAGCGGAGTGGCAGAGCCAGTGGCCAGAGTGGTGGAGCCAGAGCTGCCGGAACCACTCGAACCAGCGGAGCTGTGGCCCCAGGGCGGGCTCGGGCTGTGCCATGAAGGGCAAGGAGCCAGCACGAGTGGGCGGCTCAGCGGGGCCGAACGCGGGGAGCATGTGTGGCAGCAGCCCCGAGGGGAGCCACAGCACGCAGGTACGGGCGGCCCCGACACGGCCACAGCAGCGGGAGCTGGAGCAGCGAGTGAACATGGGACCATGACCGAACCCGGCACAGACAGAAACACTGGAGCGGGCGCGGCGGGATGGAACAACCCGAGAAGCCCCGGCGTGGAGAAGGCAGCAGAGCCTGCCGTAAAGGGCCGCACGGCACCGTCACAAAAAGCACGAACCAACAGCGAAAAGACAGCAAATCGGAAACAGCATAAACAACACAGAGACAAAAAAGTTATTGCAACGAGGGTTTTGGGGACCGTAATAGGGTATAATGTCAGAAAAAATGATGGATTTATAAAAAGAAATGACACAGGGGAAGATGTCTTCATTCATAGAACTGCCATTAAGAAAAATAACCCTGAAAAATACCTCCAGAACATGGGGAATGGGGAAATTATAGAATTTGATATTGTATTAACTCAGAGGGAACTGCAGGCAGCCCAGGTGACAGGGCCTGGGGGTATTCCAGTCCGAGGAAGTGAATATGCAAAAAATTGCAGTTATTCTAAACCATATCCATACCTGTGGCCTCCCTACTTCCATTCTACCCTTCTCTTTTTTGCTATACCCAAATTGCCCCCATCCTAGTATCCCAAATTTATTCCTAATGCGTTTTTCACCCCATGGTTTCCTTATGCAACTCTCTTTCCCCACAATTCCCCTCCAATGACCAGGGGGAATGAAAAGGAGGAGGGACGAGATTAACTATCATTGTTTAAACTTCTAACAGGAACAAATGAAGGAGACCCTCTCCTGTCTCTGTTTCCCCACCAAGTGTTCTCAAAAAGCCTCCATCACTCTTCTGCCAGCTCTGGAATGCTCCAGACAAATTCTGTTTGAATGTTGGGGACTCCAAGGGGTGGATTGCATTCTTTTGAAATAGTTTCTGTGATTGTGTGTCGATTCAGTTGTTTCAAATGACGTGCTTTAAAACCCTTGAGAGAAACCTTCTTAATTAAAAGGAAAGGGTGAGATGTGGAGGTGCCCCTTAGGGGGGATGGGCCTTGGGAGTGGAAGCATGGCCAGGTTACACGGGGTTTCCAAGCTCCATGATGCTATTGTGTCTAAATCCTGTTCCTCACTGGTCTTTTCAAATGTAACTCCACCCAGAGAATCCTGTACTTAGGCTGGTGTTCACATGATTCCAGGGGAGTTGTTGTAGTCAGTCTGTGCCAGGCCCAGCCATGAGGCTGTAAGAAAATAAAGAGCATCTATGAACATCTATCAAGATTATTGTTCCTCATTCTTTCTATGGACAAAGCTGCCTTCAGGGAGGGTTGCAGGCTATCCCACTGCAACAGGTATGGATTTTGCATCAAGATGTTTGCCCTAGCTCAAACATTGTAAGGGAATTTCACACTATCCAGATTCAGGAGTATAAATTATTCTTTCAAAATTAAATGTTTTTGTACCCTCTGGCTCAAATTAATTCTTCAAGGGTCTCACCTTAACTACAAGATGAACATTTTGCAACAATACTAGGCATAACAGTGGGACTCAACAGGTAGCAAGGTAAATTATTGTCCTTCCATGGAATTTCTGAAGCACAACCCTCTCTTCCCTGTCCCCCTTCCTACAGTGGCAATGGATGCATTTGGCAGGCAGCCTTTTTTGGCAGGGATGTTTTGTCATTTTCTAGGGCTGCTGATGAGGTGATGTATTTTCTGTCAGGGGAAATTAAGAGGCATATTCCCCAGACTGATAGGAAGAGAGGGCTTGAAGGATTTCCTGAGAAGCTTCCATATGTAGCATGCAAGATTTCTAATTTTTATTTTGACAGCAGAAGCATCTCCCTACTATAATTCATCACTGCATCGCTGCAATCCAAATTTCATTATATCCATTAGAGTGTGCACACGCATACTCGTACCATGGGCAAGGCTGGGACTATGCTTAGACCCAAAATGAAAAGCCAGATGATGTATTTTAAAATAGTACAGAGAGTCTTCAACACTGCATATCAGCACTCCTGAGGTCTTTTAGACATTAAACTTTTTACAGTTATTGATGTTTATCCTACCTGGTAATCATTGCTAGGCAACAGCAGTTGTAGAGAGAGGCTAACAGGCATTTGCAATTTACTCCCTAATTTCTTTAAAATAATAAAGGCCATGGTTTATTTCTGGGTCTTGAATTACTTAGAGGCATTTTATTTGTCTGTCTTAGCAAAATTATCTGTAAGAAACAACACTTACCTGCCCCAATGGACTACTTGTGAGTTAGTACAATCAAATTTAGACACTTTTAGGTCCAGTCCTCATGGGGAAGGTGCTTCATACCCAGCACATGTTATTCTAGTAAACTTTAAACACCTGAATGGATTCCTCTACTTCTCCTTTATTCCAGTCAGGAGACTGGTTTTTAGCAGGTGTTTAATGCTGGTAAGAGCAGATGGCAGAACAACAAGTGACCCTTTTATTTTTTGTCACCTATCTTACATACACATCTGACCTTAAGATTCTGGGAACAACACATACCTAACAACATCTATATGGAAGTAAATCCTTTCAAAGTGAAACCATACTTCATAGTCTTCAACTACTGAGCCCCAGGGAGAGATGCAAATTTGGAGACTGGCCTTTTGGAAATTAAGAGAGTGAAAATGAAGGCTCCAATACCATGAAATGCTCTGCCTGGGATGGGGTGCCCTCTCATTTCAGGACCTCTAGGAAAAACAGCCATCAGCATTCAAAGGGTGTCCTTTAATTTCTATTATAATCTGTTGGAGACTTTTCACTGACATTATGTCTGCTTGGGGACCTGCTGGATTTAATTCAGTTCAGGGATTTTATGGTACAGCAGTATAGAACATGTTAATGAAAAGTCTTGTACAATACTTTGCAGATGATATTTCAATATATAGTGGACCAAAGTAAAATAACCCATAATACAGCCATGTAGGCTTATCACTTCTGAAACATGAAATTGTTCCAGGTGTTATATGCCCTAAACATTAAAAAAGTTCCATTTTCTGACATCAAGCAAAAATATACAGGATTGAAACATCTCATTATTTTTGGCTGGTGCAGGGTACGTTTTCATGCCTACAATAAGGTAAAAGACTTTTTTTTAAGAAGAAAAACAGGGTAGACATTGATGGAGGCTGAGCCATCTTTAACCTTTTACCCCAAATTCTCTTTGTACTTCAATGTTTTGATACATTTAAATGGGGTGAAAGGGGAAAAAAAGAAAATTAAGGAAATGCTAGCTATTAAAATTAAAAAGTCAGTCATCTTTAATTCTCATGTTATTTTTACAACTCTGAATTTTCTCATTTTTCAAAGAGCAGGTCTGACTTTTGATCCTTTGTACCAGAAATCTCTGTCACAGATGAGAAAAATCAAAGAGAAGAATGTGGCATGTTTTTGCAGCCAGTGTGGCTGCACCTGACTTGATTTTGCAGAGATTAATGAAAGAAAAACTGTCCTACTTTTAGTTTTTGAAGTTTAAACAAAGTAACTTAAGCTTCAACTTCTCAAGATGTACTAAGACTCCCAGAATCTAAAGAAACTAGGCAGAAGCTTTCTTTTTTACTAGGAACTTGCACCAAGTATTTAGGGATTTGTCAAGGTAAAAAAAAAAAACAAACACAAAACTCCAACAACAACAAAAAAACCCCAAAAAACAAAAAACCAAACCAACCAAACAAAAAACCCCACAAAAACAAAAAACCACCACAAGCTTAAATTCTATATTTTTATTTATATTTTGTCTGAAATAAATGACCTTTTCTACACAGTTTCATAAGAAAGCAGTAGGCAAAGGTAAAAAGTTAACACTTATTGGGATGATTAAAGGTTGCTTTATAAATTCTGAAAAAAATCAAATGGAGATCAAAGAGAAATCATTTGATATACTATCCACTAAAAATGAAACCAACAAAATAACATATAAAAACACCTAAGTCATATTTTCAGCTGATATAGCTCAAACTATTTGAAGTTGAGTGAAGAAACCTCTAAACTTACTCTCTTTTAAACGAAATAGTAACACAGTCCTCCATTATGTAAACCCTTCGGTGCTCTCCCAACATGTATACTGCAGGTAAGTCATGCCCTCAGAGGACAGAAGGATTAAAGACATTATTTTCCATTATCAATTAATCAGGGAGAGGGAATATCCAGGGAATTGTTTTCCGGATATTCAGCTTGTCACCTACTTCTCTTCTATTTCTAATACTTTCTCTTTACTTTTTCCATCTCTTCCAGCTTGTTCTTCCCCCACTTTACAGCTTCCCAGCTTGACTCTGTTTTAACACTGTGCTTCCCTCCATTCCTGCATGACCTACCTAATTCTCTTCCTTACTCTACTGGGCCATTTGGAATTCTCCCTACTATCTGCCAGAAGGGGAGAGGCATTTGATATTCTGAAGAGGCAGCATATCCAAGGATGAGCCAAAGCTCAGAGGTGGATCCATGTCAGCCTTCTAATGGAGTGAACTCCCTGGAGAAGGCTAAACAGCAGCAACAAAAGTCATTATTAAGGGTAATTAACATCCTAAACTGAAGAAAACCCAAATGACCAGGATATAGGAACAGGAAAAAGGATGTAAGCAACCTTCCTCCGATACAAAGGGTCTCTGCAGAGGGGTCCCTGGTACCAGCCTAACAGTCAATCCTTCACTGTCTTTGAGGGGAGCAAACTCTGCTCCCAAGGTCTTTGTAGTGTTTCCAAGAGCCGAGGAGCTGCTTTAGGTTCATCCCTGCTGTGTCTCAGCTCCCAGGCTTACATGCTTACAGCTTTCTGTTGTTGCCTCTCCTTGCTGCTACAGCCCCGAATGCCAGCAGCCCAGTGAGCCAGGCCTGCTTTATCCCCTCCAGCACACATCCCACTGAGGCCAGCGGGCACTGGAGACCTTCCTAGGGTTAACCTCCCAAGCAGACAATTTGGCAACTTCTCCACTTCACTTAGACTGGTTACAATTCCTTGCTTTTTTCCTACTTATCTCGCTGGAACATCATGCATATCTGTATCTATAGCTATATCTACATCTATCTATATCTATATATATCTTAGTACCAAGAAGCACAAGCACTTACATCTCCTCCCATAAATATATGCAGTTCTGTTGCAAGTCAGGATGCTGTGACTAACCCCCAGTAAACTGGTATTCACCAGTAAGTGAGCATCTTCTTAGGACATACAAGCTCTCACAGCTCTGCTGTCTTTAGTTCTGGGTAATTCTCTTTGAACTTGCACAATCTTTCGCCAGTTACCTTCCTCAGACAAGCGTAATTGTTTCTCCAAAGAACATTTCAATTCTATCTGTCCCACTTAAGAGGGACAAGAACACAAAAAGAGAAATTCTCCTCTGAACCACCCTGAAACCTCCCTATGATGATGCAAAATGACCAAATAGGATTAGACACCAAAGATTTCTCACTTTGAATCACACCTACCTGCCCATCAAACAATCATTTGTAATTATCAAAAGGGTTTGAGAGGTCTCATATCCATGTTTCTCCTATAAAATCAGCAAGCTGACCTGGACTTAATCTGCAGTTTTGGAGCTATGTAATTTTAACTCCATTTAGTTTGCCTCCTGTTACCAAGAAAAATCAAATTAACTGCAGCCAAAGAGGTTACCTTGCACTACAGGAGTATTTTCTTTTCCTTAAAGCAATTCTAGGCTACTCAGAATAATAGCATACCAAAGTAGAGCTGTAAACAAGAGTCTATATAATATTCGACAAATTACTTCATTGTTTGGTCCATTATAAGCAGTACAATAACATTTAAATACAGAATACCTAAGAAAATGAGCAATAGGATATAACAAAGTTCATGCAAACCTTGCACATTTCTACAAAATTCTGCAGTTTGGGGATTTTAATACCTTTTATAAAAATCAGAAGCTAATATAGCCAGGGCATCTTTCCAAATAGAAACCAATACTCTATAGCTCTTAGGATTACTAATCAAGGAGAGACAGACAAAAATTGGCCCAAGTGGCAAAGAAAATATTTTCAATTTTGTATGCAGGCTGTAAAAAGGCAGAATAAGATAGTGCAGAAGCAGCATACATCAGCCAAAGGATATAACCGCCTTAGAGGAAAACCAATTGAAACCAAATAAAAATAATTAAATTTGAGTTGTAGATGTGTTTGGAAAATAAGCATGAAAAATTCCTAACATACCATGTCTTTGCAACCTTGATTTTGCTCCCTTGTTCGTCTATCCCTTACTCCAAGAGAGAAGTCTTTGGGGGAAAAATACAAGCATGGCATGACAGACCATCATCTAAGACAAGGGTATGTGCTGACCTAGAGATTAAATGGACAAGTTTAATACCTACTCTCTATGCACTTAGGTCATGATTTTGCCAACTAAACATTAATCTTTCTTCATGTAGTCTCAGGTCTTGGTTACTTCTTTAAAGAAATAGTAACAGCTGCTGGGTTTGCAAGGTTGTGTCTTCAAAGTTCAGCACATTAATCAATCTTTATCAAGGTATGACTCAAACTCCACTTCTCAAAAAGGTTAAAAAGTGATTTTCTGGAGATCTCTGTAGAGTTTATTTTTCTTTCAAAAATTATTTGGGGTTTGATTCATTATCTACCTGCTGGGATTTCCAGCAAGGTCAAGGCCATCCCTGCAATAGCATGCATCAACCCCTACCTTCACCCTGGCTGCATACAACCTTGCCCCAACTCTGTACCACATTCCTGCTGATGCCACGGCGCCTGCTGGGCCACTTTGACTCCGCGCTGAGAAGTCACGATACCATTTGATTTAAGCAACAGAAACAGGCTCAGAGAAGGGGATTCAACACAGCAGAATTTACAGCTCTCCCTAAGATTTGCGTGTTGCACATCCACTCATCTCAGTGACACCTGGCAGCATTTATGACACATCCCCATCTCATGTGGCTGACTGATGCCATAAATCTCAGTCACCCTTGCCTTTGAGAAATGTTAATAATGAAAACTCACCAACAAGCCGTAATAATTTGTACTGCTGACTAGATGCCTGACTACTCAGAATTAATGGCAGATCTCAGGGTCTTAAAGAACAGCTGTCGCAGAGAAATACACCTGCAAACAAACATGCAGTATGCCTTCAGGTGTGATTTGTTATAAGAGATAAAGTGCTAACTCTCACAACAAACTGGACTGATTACAAGGAGAAGTTAGACAGCCTTCTGCGTCATTTAAAATGATAAAACCAGTGAAAAGGCAGTGCAGGCACACAAATAGGAAGCTTAAAAGGAATGACTTACTCCCCCTCCAACTCTAAGAGTGACTGATAGTCATACAGGTTAGACATTCACTTTCACTTGTCTAGTCATATAGACACTTTAGAACTAGCTGCTTTATCACAGACTTTAAAACTGGCTGTAAGCCTAATAAAAATTTTCCTTCCACTATTACTGCTGTCACTAGGTAAAGCTTAAAATGACAGGTAACTAATTAAATGTAATAAACTTAACAGATATATTTTCAGGAGCTTGCTTGGCAAAGGATTTTGAATGTGCAGGGCAGAAAAGCAACTCTGGGTACAGAAAGACCACTGTTGCTATCAGTTTCATGAGCAATACCCTATTTAGTACTGCTCTTGAGAGTCAGGATGGTGGGTAAGAATAGATACTTGTTTCCAGGTATAATAAAATTGCTTGATCAAGCCCTTGAAGCTAAATGCTTCCTAAGCAAGACCCATGTATATACCACATAGACATAGAAGTCTCAAAGACGCACTCATGAAAAAGCCAACACGGTATTGAACCAACATCATTACTTAGGGCAGGGGAGAAAAAACAGGGATGTGTTTTACAATTGCAAGAATTTGGGGTTAGATTACATGTCAGTAATTTCGTAATTCCCATCTATCAGATGCTTTCTAGAACAATGTTTTTCCCCAACAAGCACTGCTTCACTGAGTCTGTGTAAGAGTCATGCTGCTCCACCTACACAAGTTTTAGTCACCCAGGAAAACAGGGGAAAGGTAAAAAACCACATTATTATTTTCACTGTTTTTTACAGCAACTTTACAATGACTTACAGCACATATGAGCCTTCAGGTACAATCAGAATGGAAATTATGCTACTCTACCTATTTGAATAAAACCCTGCAATACATTATTTTGCAATTACTTTACATTACTGGTACTATCAAAAAACTGAACTTAAAAGTAAAGGTCTCCTTATTTATTCCCTGATTTAAAAATAAAATTGAAGCTAGATTTGAATGTACAGTGAGTAATTTAATGATTTAAAATACTGTTAAAGCTCTCCTTCATTTTTTTTCCATAGAGGACATAACAAGACTAGGACATGCAGTGTTCAGAAGGAGTTTGAAAGAAACTCAAAAAATTTTTTGGAAAATATAGAGTATACACTCAAACAGCTTCAGAGTACCTGCACTGCTGACAGCAGTGCACAACACAAATACCAAAGCATCATTAATACCCACTAGTACCTACAGTTAAGTATCACAGAAAACAATAAATTCAATAGAGAAGAAATTGGCCAAACAAAACCATACTTTTAATTCTTTTTACTATTCACAGCATTTTAACCAATTATAGATAACCATGAATTAATCAAATGCTTTAACAATGTGTTCCAAAGTTTGGCACCCATGAGAAGTGTGTTTTTTCATCTCAGTCTCATGCACATTACTAATATTCTCATATTGAATTCTGGTTTTCAGACATGGCCAGACAGCTCACCCTCCAACACTATTATTCCTGGCTTTGGTTCTGAAATATGTCCTACAGTAAACTGGACAACATCCTTTGCTTTTAGTCTTCTCTTGACATCTTCAATTCTATACTTGCAGCTCAATATTTTTCCTGAGAGCCACTGCTTCTTTATATTTATTTTCATATTAAACCACAAGAGATTGTATTTTATTGATTTTTGTCATGGAGGCATGTCTAATAAATTTTTTGGCTTGGCCTTTCTTGCTGTAGGCTCTCTAGAGGGATAGACAATTCTCTTTTGTAAGATGGAGCTTTCTGTATGTTGTGTGTTGCAGAGACAGATGGTAAAAGACCCTTCCATTTAAAAAAAAATATATTTACATTACAGCAGTCAAGAGAGCTTTACAGGAAGATCTCACTGTGAATATAAACCAAGGCATTTAGACACCTATTTAGTAACGGTACTACCAGGTGCATAGGCCACAGAAATTTGTTTTCTTCCTTTCCTCTAAAGTCAACTCATTTTTAACTGAGAAACATAGTGTTATTCTCACCATATTGAGTCTGAAAGATCATTAGCAGGAACATGATAAACTAATACTTTAAAAAGACCCTTAAACAAAAAATGCCTCTTGTTCATTGTAACAATGCTAAGCTTAAGGTTGGTTTTAGAATCATAGAATGGTTTGGATTGGGAAGGACCTTAAAGCCCATCTCGTTCCAACCTCCCTGCCGTGGGCACGGATGCCTTCCATTAGAGCAGGTTATTCCAAGCCCTGTCCAACCTGGCCTTCAACACTTCTGGGGATGAGGCAGCCATAGCTTCCTTGGGCAACCTGTGCCAGTGCCTTACCAACCTCACAGGTAAGAATTTCTTCCTAGGATCCAACCTAAACCTACCCTCTGTCAATTTAAAGCCATTCCCCCTTGTCCTGTCACTCCATGCTGTCTTTGGTTACAATGTAAGGTGTAACCGATAGTATGTNTGCAAGCACACGTTGCTGGGTCATGATGATGTCACTGGCAAACATGCCCCTTCTTGTTTGGGAGCACAAGGCTCAGCACAGAACTTCTGCTGATGCCTTGAGTGGCTACCTAGAAACAGGGACTAGACAGGAGTAAGGGAATAAAGGCAGGTATTTATCTGAAAGGCCATCAAAGGTACACCCTAGGGAGGCAGAGGCTACTTCCAAAATGGACCCCAAGATGGACGATGAGTCATGAGTTCTTCACACTTTTACAGGTTTGATCCATTTGCATATCAGCATAAATTCA
>VYXC01012877.1:39557-55902 GCA_013397175.1 Platysteira castanea
CCAGACCCTTCTACAGGATCACCGCTTCAACAGAACCACTTCATCTAGACTGCTACCACCACCCTGACTAACAGGGTGTCAGGCTGTATCCTGACTCCGTCAGTGTTCCTGTACTATTGCATTTATTTTAATTTTCCTATTAAATTATAATTCTGACTTGCAATCTTCCACTGGTTGGTTTTCAATCTAGTATACATGCCCTTGTAAAAAGTCCCTCTCCAGCTCTCTTGGAGCCCCTTTAGGTATTGGAAGGTGCCTAAGGTCTCCCCAGAGCCCTCTCTTTCCCAGTCAGCTCTGAGCCTGTCTTTGTGGGAGAGGCACTCCAGCACTCTGTGCATCTTTCCAACCTTCCTCTGGACTCTCCCACATGTCCACCTACTGCCCACAATGCTCTAGATGCAGCCTGGGATGCAGCTGGCTTTCCAGGCTGCAAGCACACGTTGCTGGGTCATGATGATGTCACTGGCAAACATGCCCCTTCTTGTTTGGGAGCACAAGGCTCAGCACAGAACTTCTGCTGATGCCTTGAGTGGCTACCTAGAAACAGGGACTAGACAGGAGTAAGGGAATAAAGGCAGGTATTTATCTGAAAGGCCATCAAAGGTACACCCTAGGGAGGCAGAGGCTACTTCCAAAATGGACCCCAAGATGGACGATGAGTCATGAGTTCTTCACACTTTTACAGGTTTGATCCATTTGCATATCAGCATAAATTCATCAATTAAAACTTTAGCTAATGATGTAATTTCTTCAATTTCTCCACCTCTCTAGGGGCTCTAGTTTACATTTTTTGGGCCTAGGACAATCTGAATGTCCTTGAATAACAAGCTCAGAGAAGCTTTGTTATGTCTATCTGGCCTGGGAGAGCAGCTAATGAGCTACAAGAAATGTCAGAGTTACACACTAGGAAATATAGGATTTGAAAAACATAGAAGTTAAAACCTAAGGCATCACTGCTCTTTTACTCCTCTAGAGTAGCTAGAGAAACTATAAGCCATAAATGTATATTACAATGTGTAACAATTGTTACCAGATACAGAGAGGGAAAATTTTCAGAAGCTTTCCTTTCTTGCAGATTACATCACCTAAGAGTCACCTGTATCTCAATCCCATTTAGATAATGAATCACTCATTTGATGAATATGGAATGCCAAAATAAACAGCTGAATATTCTTACTGTGCTGCAAAATCTGCAATCTGTATTTCCCTGTTCATTCTCACGGTGGTTCCAAAGAGAGGAAAAACCTGAAATATCCTACTCAAAAGCTGCCTCATAAAGGACAAGAGAAATGTGGCACAATTCTCCAGATTAGAGAGTGAATAAAGTTTAGCAAACAGTTTCACATGTGCAGTTGTGTCAGTAATGCCATCTAAATAGGGAAGGAAAAAACACAACAGGCAGTACAGTTGGACCCTGACAATTTTTGTTACTCTCTATGCCATTTGTTCAAAATTAACCTGTGTATTTTCACAAAAAATAGACTTTGAGCTGGGTCACTATATCCCAAATCAACTGATATGAAAGGATTCTACTTGAAAGATCTGCTTAATCTAGCAGCATATTCCTGACAAACCCAACAAGAACAAGCGTTCTTCACAAACCTCTTGGAAGGCAGTGAGACGGTCACTAATAGTTAATGATAAATGGAGCACATGTCCAAAAGTCCCTTGAAGGAAGGTAATAATAGAAAAAAAAGCAACAGCAAAACCTCCAATCCTCCCCTCTGCTTTCCACTGAGCAGCATGAAAACAGAGACACAGGCTTGCAGCCTAAGGCATTTCCCCAAGTCACAGACAGTCAGGAGTAGCTAAGAAATGGCTCAGTCTCAGTGAGCACCTAAACCTCCAGCTATATGGTCTAGGAATTCTTCTTAGAGGCGTTCCTCTCTCACAGATAGCTGTTATCCATACAAAACTGTTTTACTGATAAAACAATATTAATATTTTGATACTATGCAAATTCAGTAGGTAATTGAGCAGAGCCTTGAAAATCAGATTATCAAATGATCAAAGGAACTATTCTGTCAAGTGGTTCATAAATTATGAGATGATGGACTCACATCTCTCTAAATGCTTTTTTCCAATTTCTGTGTTACTCATGTACAAGACTTTTGTACAGCGCAATCAATGAAACCTGGCATTTGATGCCTGCCTGCTATTTAAACTTGCCTCATTCTGAATCTATCAGAAGACCTATAAAGCACAGAGAACTGTTTGGAAGCTCACAGGTTTCACTTGCTGCTAGGGAAAGACGAAAAAAGACCAGGTCTCATTAACAACCCCAGGAGGGAAGAAAGGAGGAGAGATACAGAGAAGCTGTATTTCTGTAGAATCATATGTACCAAGCCAAGAAAACTTTGCTGCACGAATTTAGCACCCAAAGCAACAACAATCACAAATTAATCTCCAAACTGGGTTTTTACAAGGCTCTTACACATTCAGATTCAGTTTTGTGACAAGAAATTCACACACTGATTTCATATTCCAACTAAAAATAGATTGAGAATTGTGTATTATGCTGGAAGCAAATATGCCGGAGGGTTTGCTGTTGTCGCCGATGCTCCACTCCTCGTTAGCAATCACAAATTCAGAGGGACCACATGGAAAAAACACATTTCCCTGTAATCAAGCTTTCACTGAACTACATGATATGGTTAGCAGTGATGTTTTTCATGCTTTACTTATTGGAATGAATTCTTCTGTTCATTTGTAGACAGATACACTGAGAAATAAGCTAAAAATTTCATCTAAAAATTTCAGCAGTCTCATGCTGCAGAAAGAAAGGCCAGATGAAGCTTTCAAGGATCTACCACTTAAATTCCATCCGCAGGTAGTGGCAAACTAGGGTTGATATGGAAGTACTATGTATATAAACCTGCAGGTTTGCAGAATGCTCTGAACATAATATAATTAGGAATGGGAGCTGGAAACATGCATGTGACAAAATATGTTCCCTGTGTATGCACTTCCTGGCTGCTATAGGTGACAAGAATATGAATGTTAAAATTAACTATATCATAATTACCGTAATTTGTACTGAAAGAAGCTGAAGGCTATAATTACATGCTCATATAATAGTATTAAAGGCT
The DNA here is from genome assembly GCA_013397175.1 of Platysteira castanea. Lineage (NCBI taxonomy): Eukaryota > Metazoa > Chordata > Aves > Passeriformes > Platysteira > Platysteira castanea. The sequence continues at coordinate 42,647 of VYXC01012877.1, forward strand.
TTGCACACCAATAGGTGTTCTGAAACATGGTACTTTTTTTTTTTCAGTATTTATGGAAGAAGTATTATTATGGCTACTAAATTCCCACGCTAGAAAGTAAAAATTAAGGTCTGTCTTTAATTTAGGATTCATACTTCAAAAACTATTTTCTACATGCTTTTCTACATACAGTTCTGCCACAATACACATCAGGGCATTTTCTATTTACAAGCACATCATTGTTGCAAATAATTTTCATTTTCACCTGTGTCCTAATACACTTTCCATATTTAAAAAAAAAAAAAAAAAAAAACAACAAAAAAACCCCAAAACCAAAAAATCCCCTACTTTTAGACTGTTCATACATTCTTGGTGTTTGGTGTTTGTCTTATGGTTCTCAAATTAAATCTTTGAGTCCTATTATATTTTACCATTGTTTAAAACCGAAACTACAGTCACATTAGTCTTGACTATTTGGAAAAAAAAAAACAAACCAAATTTTCTACTTCATATCCAGATACCCAGAAACATCATTCCAGTTCAGTCAAAACACATCAACACGTTTATTTCATCACTGGATCAAATTTTCAAAGAAATAAACAGATCTTAAAATATTGTTAGAGACTACGCTTACAAAGGGCCATATGGTCCCATGAAAGAACCTGAACTGAGAATCCATACCCAAAGAAAACGGAACTTTCTAAAATAATGAGATAGCATTGTAGCAAGATCTGTACAATCATGTTCAGTATTATATGCTACACCCTGCTCTCTCTAGTGCTTGTAACCCATGACTTTAAATTGCTTCTTGGTTTCAAGAGATTCTAAACATCAATGTCAAATATGTGAATAGACTGGGACTTCAGTCACTGCAGGATCAAGACTCTGGCATAAGCACAGCAGGTTTCAGAACAAAATAATTTTTAATATCATCTGAGGAAAGTTACTTACAGCTATCCTGCTCTATGCTATTTAAAATGGAACACTGGAAGAATCCAAATGTCCAGAATTCTGCATTCAATGTGAGCATACTACCTAAAGTTTACATACTAACTAAATATACAGTTACTAAGGCCAGTAAATTAGAAAATCCAATGGTAAAACCAGCAGTTTCAGACCAACCAGCTCTGACTTCTGCTGCCAACTAAGATCCTAAGATCCAGGAGCTCGCTAGTTACATGGCAACTGGCTTGCCAGCCCTGCAAGCCAAGTACCTCGATCCTAGAAGATTAACATAAATTTTGCATTCAATAGAACTCTACAGCTGTAGAGTTACAAAGCAGAATTGGAGCAGTCAGATAGCCAAGATCCCAGCCCAAACACTGCCCCAAGTGCTTTGCACAAGTCTGCTGCTTTATTGCTCCACTCTTGGTTTAATTTCTGTTTGCATTCTCTATTGGAAGGGAGAATTCTGCATGTCTGATAAGACTTTAAAAATAATTTAATCATTACATAAGTGCACAGAAATTGCCTAATTATCCTTGAGATTAGTGGTGGGGGGAGAGAAGAATAATAACCTCCAAACTTGCACCAACCATGTCTTGAAAGTTAGTAAAATATTGCATTTCTCTGTCAGTGATCTCTTCCAGAATCCAAGGATGTTCTAAAATTAATGACTTCACCTCAAATTCATCCCCTCTCCATTATCTGTGCCAGCAGTTCGTGCTGAAGATTTCTTCCACTTATTACTTATCAAGAGCACCAGATGTATGGATCATGTAAAAAGGAAACAGAGATCCTTCCATGGCAGTCACCCAAAAGAGGAGTACAGAGACAAAAGGAAAGGACAGTGAGATCAGTCAGTGGTGGCTCCATAAGCAGTTCATGACTCTTCATTAATCACTACATAGCTGAACTACACCTGAACAATAAGCAGTAGTAGAAAAGTGTCTAAAATGAACTTACAAAATTATTACAAAACTGGTGTCTGCTCTATTTTAATAGCAAACATACACATTATGTGTTGGGTGGTTGTCAGAGACTGAAAATAGTTCATGCCTCAAACGCTGATATAAAGTTTTAAAGAAGCTACAACCACAGAAACCTCCCTGGAGAACTTTCAACTGTAAGTCAAACTACTGAGATTAGATGAAGGGAAAACATTCTTTCATCAACCTCAGGCCCAGGGAGAAACAAACAAGTACACAAAGAAAAGAATGTGAGCCAAACCCAGCAGCCATGCTAAGATTCATCCCTGGCTGAGTTTGGGGTGGGGGAGACCACAGCCCACAGAAGCCAGGTTTACACAGACTNCTGGCATCCACGGAGTGGTGATATTTCCTTATTCTGTCTCTGTCACGCTCTTTTCCTGTCCCCCCCACCTATTTTCTACTTCTTTCTTTCTTTCTTTCTCCCTCCCTCTCTCTCATATTTACCATCAAATAAAACCCTTATTATTGACTGGCATATGGTCTCGTTTGCACCTTAACTCGGGCAGAAGTATTTCTAAAGAACCTTAATAACTGGATCTTAACAGTGGTTGTGAGTATGAATGGATGAAATAGGTACTGCCTTCACAGAGATGCAAACATTTGTCTTTCTTCACTGAGATGCAAAATACTTTGGATGAAAAATGGACAGACTACTTTTGAGTTTTTAAAAATCTGAAATATTTCAAAGTATTTAAAAATATTTTTTAAATAAGCTTGCAACAAATGTTTTGATTTCAGTACATTTTTGAAAACATTCACTTAGTACTTCTGAAAAATCTGAGAAATACTTTCTGCTCTTTGAGTTTCATGCAATTCTTACAGGTTATGACCCATAATTATTTAAAAACCGTCCCTTTGTGCCTTAGGCCCTGAAAGACACAAATATATACTTATATACAGACTTCCATATAGCAAATACAGCTACACAAATATTACACTCTGCTAAATAAGCTAGAAGTCAATAGCTTTGGCACTTCTGCTGAAATCTTCCCTACACACGTATATCCTTATCTCCATGAATGAATTTGTAAATACAAGCATGCCTTGTAGCTTCTCCTTGGCAGTTCTCCAGAGATTTTCTAATATTTTAAGTCAAGAATCATTAATAGCAATAAAAATGCCTCTATGGAAGGTGCTTTCCGTAACAACATACAGAGATTTTTATGCACACAGAAACAGCTTTCAAGATGACTGATAGTGAACTCCATAAGCAGAACTTCCAGTGAAAGCCCCACAAAACTTGGAGGCAAGTGGGACTTAGGGACTCCCAGATGAAGGAGGGACTTTGTAAACCTTGCATTTGGGTAGGGAAGGACAAATAGGAACTGTTTCTCTGTTCTCCTTTGAAAGACAGTAGAGACAAGAAAGTGTTAGGAGAGTGAGAAAGTGTTAGGAGAGTGAGATTTCCCTTGCAGCAAAAATGTGGATCAGGAAGGAAACATTTCTGCAGAAACCAACACTCTGGTAGTATTCCAAAACCAGTAACTGGTAAGAAAAGATGAAGACAGAGAGAAAAATAGGAGAATCTAACTATGGACGTTCTCACTTCTCCACTGAGAATGAAGAGTCCATTTGCTCCCTCCTCTGACTAATAACAAACAAAAAGTGCATTCATTAGAGAGACTACTGCACTTGAAAGCCAAGTATGATCTTAATTAAAACTCCAAAAGTAATAAAATGGTCATTAACAATCTAGCAGTGTAAGAAAGCTGGAGCTGGGCAAATAACAATCATGTAGACCCCCCCAAAAAACAGACACTGTTAAATGCTTGGTAGTTATCTGCCACTGGCCCAATGCTGCAGCTTCTTCAGTCTTTCAAAATTTGCATGTGACACATTTTAGTTAGATACGCAGTTGTCAGCAGCCACTTAATTACATTAGAAGAAATGTGCAGATATATAATATATATGACATCTTGTAACCGAAAGATATTAGGTAAGTTTCTGCTTTTGAAAGAGATACTTTTTAAAAAAAAATCTTCCTAATAAATCAGTTTGCCAAGACATCCCTTTGGGAATTCAGCGGCTGGAACGTGAAATGCAAGATCAGCAAATTATTAAAATACTGATACAGTAACTCAGACCTGAGCAACTAATGAGCTGTAAAGTTCACTTCTAAAAGTAGGACATTCATATATTAAACATGTCCACAGTATTTTTGCTGTTCATTATAAATATTATTTTAGAGTGGGAAGGTGAAATGTGCAAAATAAAACTCAACTCTGATGGATTCTGGTAAGATCCTTTTAAGGATCAAGTTTCTTTGGAAAAACACATAGTGACTAAAGACACAACTCTGCCAAGTTTGGTATTAAAATGCATTTTAGCACCATGTTGAATTGTAAATTAGTTCAATGACAGATGAGCAGAAGCGGACAGATGAGTTTCAATTTACCAAACAAACTGAACTGCCACTCACATTGCAAAACCACTCCAAAATAACCATAAATTAAAGCTATTTTAAATAAAGGTAAAAATATGGAAAGCCATCAATCATTCACATATGCAACACTGTTAATGAAATTCCTTCAAAGAAAACAAATGCCAAATCTTTACTGCAGGACACAGTGTTTTGTGTTTCATCCATCACAACATGCTCTTCCCCTCTGATAAACAAGGACACAGTAGTTGTAGAAATGCTGATGAGTAGAAGAAACCCATGGCATATTATGTAGGTGTCTTCTGCCCACAAACCTGCCATTCCCTTGTGATGCTCTAAGTCTCAAAGCAGGAATGGACACAACACAACAGCCTGTACTATGTAAAACAGAAGACATCATCAGTGTTGCAAGGATTTCCAGAACAGGTACTTACATGCCAGTACCTATCTAAAAGCAGTGGCTGACATGACCAAATGCTTATTTTGCTTCTCCTAATCTTTAGCATGCTTGGTATTTAGCAAACCTGAGTATATTTGAACCTCTCTGATAATGTACTGAAGGTTGTTGTGAAGTGAAAGGTCAGTCAAGGCTGGAAAAGATAGCTGGCAACCTTGTAAGGCTTGGTATTTGCAGTGACTTACAAAACTTGCTCACAAGGGAACAGATAGCTTAATAAAACATACTATCATGTGTTTCCTACATGGAAATTAGACACTTATCCATTGGCATAACTAAACCAGTAATTCTGGTCATGTACTAGATGTGAATCTCAGTAAGTTTACCTAAGACACAGACATATGGCAACACAGAAGTGTCAATAAGGAACAAACTGGCACATTAAACTAGTGAATGCATTGACCTTGCAAGCAAAACCACAAACAGAGAGAAGATAACAAAAGAAAATAAGCTGCAAAAGAAAATTTCCTTTATAAGATACTTATACAGTGAGCAGTGTAGAGAATTTAAAATACAGATAAAATCCACAGGAAAATATCAACTATGAACTGTTAATGACAACAAAAACAACTTCAGCTGGGATGACTCCAAGATGAAGAAAACTATGTACCTGTGCTCTAGGCTGGGATCTTTTCCTGTTGTACACTCTTGGATGCTGGACTTTATTTTGAGCTAATAATACTACTCATGTTGTCATGGTTCTTCAAAACAAACAAATAAATAACAAAACAACCACTCCCTCCTGTAACATCAAAAAAAAAAGCCTGAAATTGTTATGTCAGTCACTAATGCTTGATTCAAGGAGGTGAAATTATTATGCTTCAGCATATGGGACATTTTAATAGTGGCTTTAAGAACATCAGCTTCCTCCTGAATCCAATTACTACCTACAAGAATGAAGCTGATCTCCCTCTGATGCAACTGTTCAAGAATTCATTTGTTCCTCAATGTACTGTCAGGACCAATAACCAACTCAGAAGAAGACTATTCTAGCACATTTTCCTAAATGGGGAAAATCAGTCTGCACATGGATTCAGGTGGCCCTTTTCCATGTCAACTGGATGACTGCCTGGCTCTTTTTTCTAGAGTTAGATGCAATTAGGATATTCCTGTTGACAGACTATAACTCTAACATCCAAGAGGAAATGGCAGTTTATTCAAATAAAAGTATGATACTGATGTTCACAAATAATATTTTAAAAAGCATTTGTGGAAAGACAACATTTCAATTTCCCATTAAAAACTCAATTTTACCTTAAAAAATTTCTGCCATTTAAAAAAGATGATGTAATTTTCTTTTATCTCTCTCCTTTTTCTTTTTCAGTTTTAAACTTTTTCTTAGATATTTGCTGCACAGTAGTTTCCATTTTTAGTTTTCATACTGTTTTGGAATGGGAACAATCTTGAGCCCCAGACTCAAGGTCTGTTCCGTGCTCATTTCATTTTTAGCTTAAAGCATATGTTAATGAAGACCAAGAAAGTATGTGCACACTATTGCCTGTCTCTCCTTCCTGAACATATTCATATTTTTTAATATACTGCCCATGAATATATGGCCCAGGCTTCTTTACTTGTGCTAACTCTCAAATCAGGGTCACTTTCATTGCTCAAATGATTTACTTCTTCTAATATCCAAGGGAACACGTAGGATGGAAGAAAAATGTTAATAATTAAAAGTTAGATGTGAAAACTAAAAACTGTAATTCCATAAAAATTCATTCCAGTGAACTAAAGCTCCATCAGGCACAGCTCTTCATCCTGAACACTCAAGAGTTTCCTAGGTGGTCAGATCAATTTTTCATTTTGCAGAAACTTGAAAGCCACTATTACAAAAGGGTATCTGTGGAGCAATGCCCTTCTTTCAAATGAGAAGTTGTCAGGACAACAGGATCTGACTGCAAAGTATCTTGCAATGAACAAAACAGCAACCTCCAGGGAGCAATGCCAGTCAGCAGTAAAGGGAATTTATGGCAAGAAGCAACACACAGGGTCACAGTTTCAGTGCAACATCCATTCTGTATCGAGCACCCCTGGATCTCTGATGTGCTGAAGGGCTTCTCAGTCTTACTGGACGCATATGTCTGAGAGGAGTCACAGAATCATAAAATCATTTGGGTTCGAAGAGACCTTTAAAGGCCATCGAGTCCAACCCCCTATCATGAGCAGGGACATCTTCAACTAGATCAGGCTGTTCAGAGTTCCAGATAACCTGCCCTTGAATATATCCAGGGATGAAGCATCCACTACTTCTCTAGGCAATCTGTGCCATTGTAAAAATTTTCTTTCTTCTATTCTATTCTGAATCTGCCTCCTGCAGTTTAAAACCATTACTCCTTGTCCTACTGCAACAGCCATGCTGCAAAAATCTGTCCCCATCTTTCTATTAATCCCCCTTAAAGAACTGAAAGGCTGCTGTAAGGTCTACCTGGAGCTTTCTCTTCTCCAGGCTGAACAACCCAAACTCTCTCAGCCTCTCTCCATAGGAGAGGTGCTCCAGCCACCTGATCAACTTAGTGTCCCTCCTCTGGATCCACTCCAAGAGGTCCATGTCCCTCCCTCCTGTGCTGAGGATTCCAGAGCTGAATGGCTGGGTCACACCAGCGCAGAGGTGGAGAATCACCTCATTAGAGCTGAAGGCCACTTTTTTGATGCAGCCCAGGACATGATTGGCTTTCTGGGCTGTGAGTGCACATTGCTGGGTCATGCCCAGCCTCTCATCCACAGCACCCCCAAGTCCTTCTCAGCAGGGCTGCTCTGAATCCCTTCATTCCCCACCCTGTACTCATAACAGGAACTGCCCACACCCAGGTGCCCTTGGACTTGTTGAACCTCATGAGATTCCCACGGGCATATTTCTCGAATTCATCTAGGTCCCACTGGATGGCATCCTGTCCCTCATGCTTGTGAGCCACACTCAGCTTGGTGTCATGTGCAAACTTGCTGAGGGTGTGCTTGTTCCTGCTGTGTCAGCTAATGGAGATATTATTGGGCCAGCATTGGTCCCAGTATGGAACTCTGAGGGATACCACTTGTCACTGATGTCTGTGTGGATCTTAAGCCATTGACCACCGCCTGCTGGATGTGACCATTCAAGTAATTCCTCATCCATGAAATGATATCCATCTCCTTCCAATTTAGAGAAGAGGATGCTGTGGGGGCCCTGTGTCCTGGGGTGATCCATAACATTATTGTATTCCATATCTATCTACATCCAAGAATTGTTAGTCCCCTTAAGACTCTGCAGCCAGGGGCTCTGTGGGGGAGTGGGGTGCTATTGTGAGCATTTTTAAAATCGGCCCTCCAAGGCAGCTTCTGGTCCTTTGCCACGTGGTACTTGTTTTGCAGGCTGTTTGGTCTTTGCTCAGGCAAAGGTTTTTCTTCCCTTTTTGGGACCTCTTTTTGTTTTTGCTTTTTTCCCCATCTCGGAGAGAGTGCAGTTAGCAGGCTTGAGCTGCCTTGGGGCGAGTTCTGTGGGTGTCTGCTGGTCGCCGTGGGTGGCCCCACTAGAGCAAGCTGGTCCAAATCAATCAGCTGCCTGGTCCAAGAGAGAAGACTATGGGAGCAGAGTCTCTCTCCTTCTGGCAGCTTTGGCTTCACAACCATAGCCACCCATAAAGACTGCGTTTTGAAATCAGAAACTGTTTCAAAATGAATTTGCAAACTCTGCAGGCAGCAAAAGAAGCCAGAGAGGTCCTGGGCACCCTATGCCAGCACCCACAGACTGGTCCTCTTCACCCCTACAGCCACCTTGTAGAGCACAGCAACAGCAGCAGAGCCTGCGAACAGCAGGAGGAAGCAGTGGGCAGACCTCACATGAGCCTGCAAGTCTTCATCTGCCGCGAGAAATGCTCTGTAAAGCTCCTGCCTTCCCAGGAGGGATGCAATGGCATCTTGTTCCTTTGTCCTACAAGCCCGAGGCTGAACCTGCCATGTGCCATCTCAGAAAGGATATTTCTGGCATTTCAGGTCTCTCTTTGTTCCAGTGGGGTTGTGAGCTTTTCACAGTTTAGTATCTAGAAATTATTTACATTTTTTTTCTTGCCTGTTGGCATTCTGTTTGTTAGTAATGTATTATTTTTTCACTCACATTTACTCATATCTCATTCCTTATTGGTGGGAAGGGATTGGCTGGAATGAAGGGGACTTATTTCAGAGTGTGCACCTCTTCAAACTCTTTTAAAGCAAGACACCATGTCAAAGGCCTTACAGATCAAAAGAGATGACACCGATAGATATTCCCATGTGCACCGATATAGCCACTCAACCACAGAAGGTCACCAGATTGGTCAGGCAGGAACTGTGTTGGTGAAGTCATGCTGGCTGTCTGAAACCACCTCCTTTTTTGAGTAAACTTATTTCAAACCACTTTTTTTCACATCTCTACCCTTTTCTGTAAAAAAAGTTTTACCAAAACTTACCTCTGGGTACTTCAGTTTTAAAGTTTTATGCAGTTCTCGAAAACGACTGTACCGCCGAAATACTGTCCATGTCTCATCCAGGACTGTTATCTAGAAGAGACAATATAAAAAGAAAAAACAGAAGTGAACCCAGACAGCACATAACACTAAAACCCATGCCGTATACAAGGTTAGAAGATTTAAATGGACAATTCTTAATTGTCTTAAATCCATAAACTTTTCTAAGTTTACTTAATTTTTCTTTCATTACAGTGACAGAACTGTATTTAATAAGGAGCACTGACTGCAAAGCAAAAAACACCTGAAGGCATTTATTCCTTATTCCACAGTGGTTTGACAAGACTGCAAACACATTAAAACATTCCCAATCCCCAATCACTTCTTGGTGCAGCTATTTAACTCTCAGCATTACAATCAGTGAGTGTTCCATTAATGAATAAGTAACATCCAGAATAAGTGTAGTGTAACCTCTCGATATATTCACTGAAATGTATATTCTTATACACAGATACTGACAATTAATAAATACACATTTCTTGGACACACAGAGTTCATTACCACATAGAATGGGATTCCACTTTGTATGGTAAAATATTACACCAGCTTTCAGTAGAAGGTATTCCTTTAAGACACTCTTGGTCTGTGTCTTCAATATGGTGATGAACATGCAATTTATACAGGAAGTTTTCTTAAAATCAACATAATTACTCCTGTGAATAGAGTGCATAACAACAGGAGCAAAGAGGGAGGGCAAACAAACCTTACCATCAGTTATTCACTAAATTCTCACTAGAACTGAGATACCAAACATTATCTGAAATTAGGTGAAATTAAGGACATTTCTAAGTGGGTCATAAAAGTGTGACTAGAGCATTTGACTTTACAGTAAAGACTTTGTGCAGCTCCGGTGATCCAAGGCTACCAAGAAGCCACGCTGCAGAGTGAACATTATTCTACAGTGACTAGCAGAGATGGAGAGAGCCAACTGGCATTGCTTAAAACTGAACACTGCTGCCTTCTGAATCAAATAGGCCTAATGTGTGGCATTACCCCTGTCTAGCTATGGTTTTATGCAGGAAGATAAAAAATAAGCAATTTCACAAAACACATTTCACAAAGACACAGGCTTTTTCCTACTCTTAAAGTGACTCCTAAAATTAACAAGTAGTTCTTTCACAACTGAATGAATTAAAAAGCTATGGAGGTAAAGAAAGTTAAAATGGAGTAGGAAAACTGAGTAAGAAAATTGAAATCAGAGCAACAAAGTCAGAGGAAACCAGTGTCCACACATCAATGCTACACCACGCTTGCAACAAACTCACCTCTGGTCCACCCTTCTCCATCCCTGCTGCTTTTGCTGCTGTACACAGAACAGGGAAACTAGAAGTGCTTTGAAAACCAGAAATTATTGCATGTTTTATGATGAGAGGAATGAGGTTTTGGGTGGCCTTTTTCCTATTTTTACCTAAGTTTTAAACCAAAGGTGAAAGCAAACAAAACCAACCTGATCAAAACTTTTCACAGACATTGTAACATAGGCTCTCCTGGCATGTCACCACAATGAAAACTCCCTATTTCTTAAAAAATTTGTCTCTCATATCACCAATAAGCTTCACTGCTACTAGGAGTCACCATCCCTGGAAGTGTTCAAAAAAGGGTGGATATGGCACTTAAGGACGTGGTTTAATGGTGAATATGTTGGTGCTGCTGGGTTGACATTTGGACCTGATGATCTTAAATGTTTTTTCCAACCTTCACAATTCTGTCATTTTAGGACACCTGCAAAATGGATGATATTCCCTCAACATATTGTTAACAGTGTTTCAAACTTTACAACTCGGGTGAACAGATTTAATGTTCATAGGCAGATTTAACTCAAAAAAATGAATAACTATTCAGAAATACACGTTACACTGATCTTGATTAACCAATTAACCATCCTGTTCTGAATAATTAAGGCAGAGGACTGTGTGATTTCAATGTTTGAGTAGACAGTGGTCAAGTGTAATAGCTAATCATAAAACAAAGACGTTACTCTTTGCTTTAATTCTGTCTTTTAGTATTGTAGAGTTGTGAAAATTTGCTGTGATCATTTCATTTGTATATAATCTTTATTCAAAAGGGACCTCTTTTTCCCAGGGGTTTTCACACAAGGAGGAGCAACCTAGCACAAAGCATCCTGGACTCCTCTAGCCACACAGCCTGGGGAAGAGCAGGCATGTCATGTTTGCTGTGCATCTGACAGCTGTCTGGGTGATAGGGTGGCACCAAACTTACCCAAATCAAATTGCCTGCAGCCAATTATTTATTAGCTTTCTTCTACAAAGTTTAATAACTTGTTAGAGATGGACAGGAAGGAAAACAGCAAAGCCATGCATCTGTGCTGCTTGAGAACTGGTTTCTGGTGTCTTGGTTTGACCTGACTTGGTCCGTGTCATCCTCTTTGTTTACTTTGCTTTGTTTACTTTCCAAATTCTTGTAAGGAGACAAGCAGGTAATTGCAAAATTTTATTGTTGTTACAGCTGGTACTATTGAAAAACAGATTTCAATGCTAAACAAAGTCTTAACTAGTTCCCAAAGCGCAGCAATAATGTTATTAGGACATACAGAATGAAACTCCACTTGTATAATGAGAATTACATTGCACCTGGCATAGAAATAGCATTTTTAGAACAGGGCCTTTTACTCCTACAACTGATCCAACAAGTTTGGGTTGGGATTATTTTCCCCCATTTAAAAAAACTGTATGACAGACTATAGACTCTGTAGGAATGGGACAGGGACACACACAGATGTTTTGAACAAGAATTAAAGCTATTTTGAGAAGCCCTTTACTTTTTACATCATTTGCTAATACAGTCAAAAGCATTTTCTTAAGAACAAAACCCATATGTTTAAGTACATCTGCAAGACAGATTTTGGAATATTCTTATCTAGGCACTGCTGTGATCCAACACCTGCCTCAGAACTGTGGGTTGTTTTTTCTCATTCAAAGGCAGAATTTCCTAGTAAAACCTATAAATCTGAAAGGAGATATTACAGTCCTGTCTCCTTATCTTTTCTTGTCATGACGACTGATAGAAAATAACCTAGGAGAAATTTTCAATCGATTCCACTGTAAAGCACATCACAGAACCTGTCCTCTTTCTGCCCCATAGCAACAAAAGGAAAACCATGGCTGGGGGAGAAAAAAGCAATATTCTGATTCTGAAAACAATTAGAAAAAAACAGGAAATGTCAAATTTCTTTATCTGGGCTGGTTAAACTGTCTACAGTCATCATGAGAACTCGTATATCTTCAGATAGACCTTGTTGAAACTGTTCCTCTCACCACAAAAATGGCAACTGAAAAGCTAGAAATTTTCTAAAACTTCTTATAACCTTTTTCTATTTATTATTGAAGGTATTAATCTGATAAGGTTGACAGAATATTAGACTTTTTACTAATTTAGGCAGTTATGGGGCACACATAATTTTCTTGAAGAACTATGTATCAATGAGAACTGCCTCTGCTTTATTCCCACTCTCCAACAGTTCACCAAATGTCACTGTTGGGGTGGCCACAACACACACACGGAAACTGCACCGGATTAATCGCATAAAGTGTTATATTCCAGGAAGACTGCATTTTTATTGACTATTCTATGTTATCATTCGTGTTACAAGTTCATTGGCTACTAAACTACAACAATGGATTCACTGGCTATCATTTAACTACAATATAATACTATTGGTTACCTACACCATAAGCATTCAGATATTCAGAAAATAACAGGTGTGGATGTGTTGCTGTTTTCTCTTTCTATTGTTCTGGATTCTTCTGTTGATACTACACTTGCACTGATGTTGCAGTGCATGTAGCAGTAGAGAGACCAGACATTTGGAGGAATGGTGGACCGGCCTCCAAGATACTGAGGTCTAAATCTCACCCCTTCGTTACAGCGAGTTCCCATTGATATACATGCTATTCATAAAATTCGTGCTTACATAAATTAAAAGCATATAATTTAAAAATCTACCGGATGATATGCCTTATTCTAGGAAAGCTGTTCCATCTACCTCAGAAATGTTAAGGATATATGTTATCACT
>VYXC01012877.1:56096-159995 GCA_013397175.1 Platysteira castanea
TGCCTGCCCAAGGAAGCTTTCTGCAGTTTTTCTATTCGTGTTTACTAGAGGCTCCTGCTAGCCAGTGACAGCATTAGGATTCCCGTGCTAAGACTGAGCTGCTGGCATTTAACTACATTTCCCCTCATTGCTTATGTATATGTTCTCGGAAGTTCGTTTTTACTCGATGCCCTATTGGATAGTTCATGTAATTGCCTCCCCTAAGTTATCCCTATTGGTTGTTCCCTCTTTATCCCCCCCCAGCTAGCCAAACCCATTGCTTCCCTTTACTCTACCCCTTTCCACCCCCGTATATATAAACCCATGTACACCTTCATTTCTTGTCTTTTGTCCCTGGAACCTTCACCTGCATTAAAGGACTGGAAACCACACAGAAGACCCCCTCTCTCATCCTTTACCTCCGCCGGCGCTTTATACACCTTGGTTTGGGGCTTGCTCCTCGCAGAGGGGCCAGCATTGTCCTTGAAGCTGCAGTAGGGCTTCACTGCCAAGGATACCTCTGCAGCAGGACGCTGTGCAGCCTCGGGCAGCTCGCAAACAGTGTCACATGGGTAAAGTTGATTATTTTCTTCTCATGAGCTTTTCTCATGAATAGAAGTTAACTATGTCCAAATTAAGACCTGTGAAGCCTTCAGACTAGCTGTCGGCCTCAACAATCAAACTCAGAAAGAAATTTAGACTAGAAATGTGGACTTTTTGAGGAGATCCAACACAACATCTGGCTGAACAGAAATGCAACTGGATCTGAAGGAAAGCACTGCTTCAGGGTGCATCTGCCTGGATCTTTTCTTAAAGAGAACTCATCGGACATCACTAAAAGGCTTTGAAACACAAGAAAACCAGTTTTGAAAGAATATCAAACAGGATAAATATAAGGTGGGAACTCAGAACGATGAGGGAAAGCTGAATAAGAAGAAGAAGGCTTATCTACAACTTTCACTATTGCCACAGGATCCTTGCAGGGCTGTGCTTGATTCCAGACTTTGTTTCCATCACCTGCTCTCAGGAGACCCTGTGTGTCTTTATGAGAGCTGGAGTTGCACCTTCCCTGCTGCCTTGCTGCTCCTTCTGCCATCCATAGGTACTGTCTGTGACCATAGGCACTGTCTGTAACAGATGCCACTGGTTTTACTGACCCAAAAGCTCTTCCCACACACTGTTTCTAGCACAGCCTTGTCTGAATATCCTGCATATGACACAACACGAAAGGAAGGGCAGAATACAAGAATAGTTCTCTGGCATTCTAATTCAGCTCTAACATAAATATGTTTAGACCTGATTAAGCTATTACTGTGTCATCATGTCTTTAAAGAGAACACATAAAACTGTCACTCAAATGGAAGCTTTTTTGGAAATGCATCAATTCATACAGAATACTTAATAGCAGACCAGCACAAACAGCTCCATGACATATTCCTGCTGCAGAAGAAGGTGCTGTCTTAGCTCTAATAAAATATCGGCTTCTTCCTGTTTTGAATTCTCTCCAGTTGGTTCTTGTGAGACTCACTCAGCATCTTTAATTAGTATCTGTAACCAGTGAAAGAACCTGAGTGGACAGAACATCTTGCTGGCCTGTTCCCATATATGCCTATATTGACAAGATGCTGAACCTATACTAAAAGAAAATACTGTTAGATAGTATGTTGGGGTTAAAACACTTATGAACTGACCATGACGCTGCCAAGGGAAGTGGAACACATTCTCTCTCTTCTGTCATATAAAAAGAATAATCTTTACTACTGCATGTCACAGGAGAAAATTCATATATTTGTTATATACAGAAATTTATTATATTTGTTCCTCTATACAACAATTTGCAGGACTTAACTACAAACACAATGACTAGAAACATCTGTTGAAGAAAATACCTCTGAGATACCTAGGATTCACAGTTTTGGGGACAGTCTTAAAATTCAACTCAATCATCACTTGTCACTTTGTCAGGTTCCAAAGTGCTATGACATGCAGATAGGTCAGCTACCCATTTTCCCAAAAGCAAGAGGAATCTTGCTGAAGAAAGCTTTTTTGGGACCTAGCAAAGGAAATGAGATTAGCAACACCTCAGTCCTTTCCCACAACTGATATATATTTCAGATGACCTGAAAATAAACTTGAACTAAATGAAGTAAGGCTGAAATAAGGAATCATTTTGACAGCTGACATGGTATGCTGACCTATGAGGAAGAGATGAAATGAACAGATATACGTTCTCCCCCCTCTGCCACACAGTCCTGATTTTTAAGGCAAAAAAATACAAACCCACTATTCCATGTGTTCTAATTTTCTATAGAATAACTGTAGGAGCTTCTGAAGATCAATACAGATCAAAGTAGAGCTGGAAGCTCTGCAGGGAAAAAGTTTAAAATAGAAAAGTTTGTGGAAGGTCTGTGGATTGTAGCGTGGAGCTAAATCCTGACTACAGCAGAAGCAATCCACTGTGACACAGAGACTTGGAGGGAAAGGAAAAAGCATTAAGAGTTGATTGATTCATGTGAGGGAATGACTATAAGAAACATCACCAAAACTGCCAAACTGCACATACTCATTCAACTGCTCCTTCATGCTACAATCTTATAGAGGTTTACATGGGTTTTACCAGTGGAGAATACTTGGAAAAGAAATCCATTGATATATTCAGAACAGAAGCTACCTTTTTACTTTACACATCTTCACTAACCATTACCTAGTCTAGTAAGTCCCATGTTCCAAAAATTATTGGTGAGTAGAAGAGCCCTTGGGGAAGTTTCATGGGCACTTACTCGTCTCAGCATCTCCCTGGCTCCGGGCTTTCACTAGCCCCAAGAAAATCAAAGTTCAACAGGCAAAAGGAGGTATTCCATCCACAAATGGTGTGATATGTTTCAAAATGAAAATTTAATTAGCACAAACAAAGCTAACACTGCCCATCTTAATAAAAACCTTTTCAAAAGAGCACAGTTCAAAAATGGTGCTTCACACTATGAGGAAGGTCACTCCTCCACCTCACAGCAGCTAACAAAGCATCTGGCAGCACATTCAGTAAAGGAGGCTGCCAGCTCTGTCCCCAATGCCATATACATCAGTTATGCTCCATACCCACACACACTGAGAACACATTTCAAATTGTCTTTAGATCTTGCTTTGAAATAACACTGGCTGCATACCAGAGGAAACAAAATTAATATGCTTTTTTCCCCCTCAGCATTCCTGTGCAGAAAATCAACTGAGAAAACCACTAGAATGGAGAGGAAGCAGATAAGAGTTGGGAGAAGTAACACCTTGGAAATGCAGAGTGGGAAGAATCAGAACAACAAAGAGAGCCTGAAAGGAATCAAGCCTTTGTCATGTATATGTGCAAAATACTTTAATTATGCTTTCATGCTTTCATTATTTCAGATAAATATTTCAAGGTTTTTTCCTATAAACGACATTTTCATCTCAATAAAGGGCTTTCCTATAACCAATATGCATTTAATCCTCATCTCTGGAACTGTTCAAATTGAACTGACATCGGCTGTGGAACTGCTCACTCCAAGAGTTTGGCCACTACCCTCCTCGATACAATCAATCCACTTGGAAAATATTTTTCTTTATAGTGTCCTGTACTGTGCATTCTTCTCAGCACCTCTCTTATTTAACAGTATTGAGGCCACTTACGTAAGGAAGAGAATCAAAAATTGCACTCAGTGGAACAAAAACATTAAAGAAAAGCAACTGATAAGCACTTACCTTTATTTCAAACTCATAGTGTTCATCCTTTCCCTGCCCACACAGGACATACCGTGGAATACTAATTTTAATTGGGTCCTTTAGGTCGTCTGGATTTGCTCCCAGTGAACGACAGACCATCCGCTTTCATGTACATACCAAATAGGGAGAACAAAGGAAAACCAAAATCACTACATAAGGAAAAAAAGAAAAGAACTTCACTAAAAATAAGAAAGTGTTCTTGGCCAGAGAAGCAGGAAAAGAGGAGGCAGAAATTACTTCTAAAATGAAGGAGTTCTTTGAAAACAAAGTGGATCTTGTTTTATAAGCAAGCCCTAACATTTTTTATGCATACAAAAGTTAAGGTGAAGTGTATTAAAAAACATTCCTCTACTTCAAAAGGCATTTTCAGCTTAGACATCAAAAACAAGGGAAAGCAGAAGACTTTTTATTACCTCCCTTTAAAAAAATTAGTGTATTAATCAAGCTTTCACAGTTAACTCTAATTTTTATACCTCTGTGTCTTCTATAAGAAACATGTTTACAATATCATGCAAAGCTGCAGGGGTCTAGGCAAATCAGAAAGCTCTTACACTTTAAAAGTTCAAACTCATTTTATAATTAAATAAGCAATTCACTGTCAGAAGAGTTTCCTACTAATTTTTTTAATCATATCTGAATATCAGAAAACTCATCTATGAAAAATTTGCACAGTCTGGACAAAACAATCGAAGAAGTTATTGCAATGAGGGCCCATTCGTCTGACAGACAGAATCGGTAACTCTGAAATTATGTCAAAAATAAAGTATTTTTGCAACTGAAAAGATTAATGCTTTGCAGTCACTATGTCCAAAAGTAGCATAAGCATTTAGAGTGAAAACGTTCAGAAACTGTCTTTAAGGGAAGTTCTCTGCTTGCTTCATTGAACATATTTGGGCTGAAAACCGTAATGAACTGGCAGTTTAAAAAATAACAGCAGCGTAACAAATATAAGTTAACAACAAAAAAGATTGAAAAACTATCACTTCAAAGTTACGACCATGTTATATATTTGTATTTAGCACTGCTATCCATCACTTGAGCAGTAAGTGTATTCTCAACATTCATCTTCTTTGTAGCAACTCCTGGTGACTTCCAGTACGTATAAGACTGTGTAGGAGTTGAAGAATTTGAAACTCATTCATAAACACCTCTGCCTGTTACAGAGAACCTTTTAGCATCGTCCTGGCTCTCAAGAAGAGGAGGATGTTATTTCATTGCCAGTCAATTATAAATGACAATGGAATTTCCCTTAACATTAGCATTAAAAAGAGTGAAAAAGAAAATACAAAGAAAGTGAATTTTTGTTCCACTGACTTTATCTAGAGTACATTTACCACAAACTTTTTCTTTTATTTTAGGAAACCATAAAAATGTTTATGTTTGAATGGAAAAATATTTTGAGCAGCCTTTGTTTTCACAACAAATATTGTCTGCTGTCCATTTTGCTTTTCTGTAATAACTAAAACTATTTCTGAAGCATTGAAATGTAAGCTGTTCTTTCCTTGGGGGAAAAAAGGAGTTCATTGCCCTGAAAACAACATAATCTTTAAAACAGCAATAAAACCATAAAGTCACTCTTAAAGCCACCTCTGTCAATACGTAATTTATTGGCAGTCATTTTCAAAGAATTATTACAAACAGCTAATAGAGAGGAAAACAATCTCAAACACAAAGTGTTGTACAAAATGTGCCCTAATACATGAAACAATGCTTTGATATTCATAAACTATGATCTTTATGTTTACTTTACATAGTAAAAATAGTAGAAATATTAGAATAAAATATACTGCTAGGAAGTTATTTTTCATAAAAATGCAGAGTATTCACTGAGTTAGATTTAAGAAAAAGCACAGAAGAAGAAAAGCGTTATTGGGAAACACAATTTAACTTTGGACTATAATCAGAAAAGAAATCGGTTGCAGAGATATTTTTTTTCCTTCAACAGCCTTCATCAAGACAGACCTCTCAGATAGTGCCACTCAATGTTGACTTTGGGCAAGGCCCAGAAGAAATGCCTGAAATTGTCAACAAGGGAGCCATTCCTGAGCAGGACTGACATGAGGACACTACTCTGTCTACTCATTTGTGTACACATTCTTGGTTAAAAAAACCCCACAATTCCTCAAAATAACGTGACCAATTCTGCTCATTTTTGGCTGTCTTAAGGAAGTAGAAATGTAACAATAAAAACCCCCGTAATTCTCTATCCAAACAAATGTTCAACCTTTCAGACATAACTTCCCTACCCAATGCAAACTATTTCTTTTTAAGTCCCGTGTGAGTTACATTATTGTGTCCTAACATATGGTAAAAACAAATGGGAGATGTTCTTAGACTAGCAGAGAGACTGAAGTCTAACTCTGTCTAGTAGATTTCACCTCTGCTGGCAATATGCTACAGAATTTAGAATTTCAGATTAGACAGCACTGTTTTTTCTGCCAAGAACCATCTTCCTCAAACGAGGCAGATGGCATATTCAGGCAACAGGATTCAAAGATATTCAGCTCCCCTTACAATTGAAGAAACAAAAGATAGGAGACAACAGCTTATTTATTATTTGAACATCTGACAGGGTAACAGGTAAAATACCCCTTGTCCTAAGCTGGAGGAAAGCCTCGACTAATGACAATCTTCTACTAATGTTCATTAGCTCCATTTTTTCTTGGGATGTAGTAATAAAAAGACTGTAAGAGATGCAATCTCACAGCATCAACAACCCCATCAGTAAGCAAGCAGAGGGTGATGAAAGTAAGGCCAAGCACATTACATGGACAGAACTCTAGAGTTAAACTCACTCCATCTGTCAGGCAGTGTCCCCAGATGTCAACTACCTAACTAGAGCATGAGAAACATGCATACAGATAACAGACCCTAAAACATCTGTCTTGCCACAGTAGCATGACCAAAGGTTGAAATGCTATTTAAACCACAACTCCTTTTGCACTTGTGACGAATTTTGATATGAAAGTGCAATAAACCTTAAATGTAAAACTCTGAAGCAGAAGAGAATTGTCAATGCTAATATTCCCAAAATTGCACGTACAAAAGCTGTAAACATCTGTAGTACTAAGAGCATACAATGAAAATAAGATTTAAAAAATCTGCAGATGTTTTGAAATATTGAGATCAAGGGGATGAAGTAAATGAGAAGCAGGAAAAACAAAGATAATAAAAAAGATGAAGGAAAAGACAATCAAGGAGGAATAGAGAAGACATTAATGAAGATAGATAGCATATGCAAGGAGCCAGAAAACACAGACAAAATAGAAATCAGAAGACAGTGCTGTAATTATAGTTTTCATCCACCTAGCATATAACATAGAAACATTTAATTACCTCACTTTCCCAAGGAATTATATGTGCAGCATATCAGATGCACAAAATGCAAGCACTCAAGTAATAATTATTATTGCTTAGATGTCTGCACACAGTCTGTGGTATTCCCTTAGAGCTCAAAGGTCCCTTTTCTCTATTGATTAAAAAAAAGCGGGAGGAGGGTTTTATCAATATTTATTACCCTTTTATTTTGCATGTATCTAAATGTATTTGGATTTCAACACCTAGTCAAATGCATAATTAGCCAAATGGTGTCTTCACTTGAACTAAATGTTCATTTCCAGATTTCTGAAGGGATATGCAAACTGCTTTGAAGAATTGATGGTATGACTGTCAGCTTAGTATTTATTTCCTTTTCACAGTATTTAGAAAAACCAGCTCCTGAATCAGGTCTAACCTTGCTCCTTCTAGAAAACACAAGCTCAATTTTTGTGCAATTCTCTTTGTCTGGCAAAACTGCACAACAGATATCATTCAAACTGTACAACCAAAGGCTGTCAAATTGTGATCGCTGGCATGAAGCATCCAAAATGTTACGTGTAGAAAAAAAGACATTATTTTCCTTTAAGAGACCTATATGAGCAGTTGTAAGAACAAGACTCCTGTACACAGTCTGCTTAGCACAGTCTACTTTCACTGATGTATACAGCAGTACATGAATGTCACCTAATGAAGGTTTAATACTTCCTATATTTTCATGGAGTAAGTAAACCAGATCAGCTAACTCAGTTTGAAATTTACAGGACAATCGTACTCCATTTGAAAAAACTAATTCATTCATATCTGAAGTCCAGTCAAGTGAAATCTGCATCAAATTGTCTTTCAAGAGCTGGTGATTTAAATAAACATCATCATCCACTGTAATAATCAAACTTCTCATTATGTCACTGCAAGTTCTTTGAGTGAAGTGCTTGTTATAGCTAAGTATTGTGAGTAAACCATCTTCAGCAGAACACGGAAGTCGAATATTCTGTCCAGCAAAGCCAACTTGAATCTCCTTTATAGTGCCAACAGGAACCTCATGAAACACTGCCAAGGAACTCTGGCCAGTGCTTTGTTCGACCAACAAAACAACAACGTACAGAATGGAACTGAACAAAAGCAAGCAAGCAGGTTCTGGATCTGGTTTTCTGCAACTGCCAACAGTGAGCCAATAGATACCTTTCAACTTCTCCATCCTAACAGAAATTTGAGGTAAAGCACACATGAAGAATTCCAGTACTTCTTCCAGAGAACAGATTTGAAGTTTCAAAAAGACATCAGGAAAATGCACAGAGTTCTGTCTTAACACAAAACTGTTTTCTAGCTGTTTGCTTTTCCAACGGCATGCAAATTCTTCAGGGGGCTTTCTCACAAAGCCATCAGAGATCTCCATGCTTATGCACATTGTGACAGCCTCTTGCACAGGGGATTCAGGCTGAACACCATTTTCAGTATGAGCTTTGGCACCATCAGTAGTGTGGGATATGTCTTGATTCATGCCTGACTTGAGGAACACATTTACTTGCAAGTTTCTTAAAAATGGCAGGTTTTTTATTAATGATACTGCTTGGGCACATCTCTCACTTCTGTCACACAAACTTCCCAACTCCTTAATTTGTTTAGAAACCACTGCACTGCTGAGCAGCTGACTACTGGTATCTTTGTAAAAGCAGAAAAGCTTACTGAAAAGATATCCCAAACTGGAAGCATGTTCTGGTTTGACATCACAACAAGAAGCTATTGACTTAAAAGAAAACAAAACAGACGCATTGTGTGTTGGAAGCTGAGAATTACTAGACTGTCTTCAACTATCGGGTGCACTGTGTTTAATGGGCTGTTTTCATTATAAGTTTTTGTTTCAGAATGCATATTAGACTGAGAAAAGAGAAGGCACAATATGCTAAAGCCAGTTTGCTCATTAGCACCCATTAAGGATCCTGCAGGAGACAGCTGTTTCAAGTGGGAACAATCAGATTCAGTTCTTGAGCTGTCACAATCTGGAGAAGTAATTATTTTATCATCAAAATTATTGAAATTTTCAACCTTGCAGAGTGAATAAGCCACATTATTAAAGTCAGAACTATGTAAAAAAGTAGATAAAACGTTCTGATATGGAACATTCTTACTCTTTAAAGTATTAGTACTTTTAGAGTTAATTAAACTACTTTTAATGTCACAATGACAAGCAAAGCTCTCCTGTTCTGAGTTACTTCTTCCATTCTGAAATGCCTTCTCTGATGTACAAGGGGAGGAGAGTCTTCCAGAACTGGAAAATAAATCCAGCATCTCCACATATACCTTCTGTCTCTTACGGTCTCTTACTCCTGTATTTTCTCCACACAACTCAGAAGCACAATTGCCATCTTTAGACAGAAATGGAAAGCCATAGTGTGGCTGCCACTGTTGCCTTTTCTGTTAAAAATTCCAAAAGAAGAAAATAAAAATGTCTGTAAAATCTTCTGACCTGAACATTTCTTAAACTGAGGATTGATTTTGATTCGATTTACACAATCATTCAAAATCGGTACAATCTCTCAAAATGAGAGAGTGAAAACACAGCAGAAATGATTGAGATCTGAGTAAGGAATACTTGATCTTTTCAACCCACCCCTGCTTTTTCTTCATACAGTATCCATTTCACTTGGTTTATATTTGCTTTACTCAAAAACCCCAGGAAAGCCAACAGGCAATGCAGAAACTTACAAGCCCTTAATTTTTTTCCCACACATGCACAAAAAAGTAACCCCATACTAGGCAAGAGAGTGCAAAAAGTCCAACACAGATTAAAAATGACAGTGTAAAAGTCAAAAGAAATCCAAATTTGAGGTGTTGCAGCCCTCCTATTGTTACAGTTTAAATCCATGAAGCTATTTAGGATTTACTCACCAAGACAGTAACTGTGTTTCAAGCAGCAGTTAGACAACTAAATACGGTGGGAGGGGTCTAAGCCCCAGTTTAAAAATACATAAATACATGCACAAATCCTTCAGGACACATACAACTTGCCTGGTTCTTCTTGCTAACTTAAAGACACCCTTATAGCAGTTCCTTTTGAGTCAAAAATGTTACATGTATTCTGAATTCAGACAATCTCTCCTCATTAAAAGCTTTTCTCCTCTAAAAACAATGAAAGGGATACTGTTCCAAATTAAGAATCACGGCAAAACAATGAAGAAAGATCCACCCTAACACCACACCTTTCAAACAAGGAAAAGGTAGGTCCAATCTGAAACAAAATCACTTTGATTCCAGCTGGTAAGATGCACTGCCATCTCTGCTAGCCATTAATCTTGCTGTGAATTCAAAATTCTAATTATGCAGCTAAACAGTAAGAAATTTAATTATAGAGCATGCCATAATTTAAGACAACCATATCATTCTGACAAATTATGACCTACCTCATACTTCAACTTGCGTTGAATAGTGCTGTTATTATGCCTTTCATTATCCTAAGCACAAAAAGGTACAGGAGGTTATTAAAAAGTGCCTTTCTTGTACAAGTTAGTTTAAAAGTATTCAGAGGAAGAGACATTCTTTATAAGAGACAAAAATTACAATCAATATTTATTAAACCACTGGCTTAGAAATCAATCAACCCACTCTTTTGATCAATTAGATAATCAGTTTTTGAATAGGTATTTGTTTGCAAGTACGAAATTCTATCCAGAAAAACATTAATTTTCATCAACTTAATTTTTCTGACATAAAATGAAGATTTTATTTTATGTGCAAACTTCTTTATTGCCATTTACACACTATTTCCTGCCAAAAAACCCCAGAATACAACATTAAATTGCCATGGGAAATAAAAATATAATTAAAATTTAAAAACTGACATCATACCTCATTTACTGCTCACATTTTTTGGTAAATTAAAAGCAAGTACACACAGGTAAACATGGAAATTACTGAACAACAAAACCAAATCGGTGGTTAGGCATGGTCCATTGAAGGTCAGGATCTCCCACCCCCTTCTCCTCACCTTGAAACATTCTGTAGGCCAGGACGCACTAACATCATTATCCTCAGCTTTATGATGAATATTCTGGAGCCTTCTCTGCACTTCTTCTTCAATAAAGGCATTTATCCTTTAAGATACAGAGAAGTGTGTGTGCGTGTATGGAAAAAAAGTGTATTTTTACATAAAAATCAAGACAGACTAAAAGGGTCTTTGAAATGCTTTTAACCCCAAGTACTGCACAGCTCTTAATTGGCAGACTTAATGTTAGACCAGTTATATCCCTCCTTAAGGAAGGAACACTGACTTTTGAGCCAAGCATTCATCTAACAGGCAAAGGTTAACTGTTATCAATTAGACAAATTACTAGACCACAGGTTAAGCCACTGCTATGAGTGCAGCTCTACACACAAGAGGCAGTAAGCGTACGAGTGATAAAGAAAGAAGGCTGGGGTTGCATCTTCAGTAACTTAACAGTTTGCTTTCATTGCTGCTGCAATACCAGCAACTTGGGCTAGCAAAGGTTTCATCTTCAAACAGAAGGAATGTTCCAAGAGCTGATACTAACAACTGCCATGTGTAAGTATAACAAGGGCAGAGATTAAAGACTGTAGTGATGTCAGGCAGCTGCCCTATTAAAAAGGTTTAAGACAATTTAATTTACTTTGTTGCCTTAAGAATATATGAAGCAAAACCATATAGACAAGTAACCATGAACTCAAAAACTATTTAAATACCTTTCAGCCTACAATTTCCCAATGCTGTACTCTAAAACAAACTGCACAGGTGCAACAGATAAGGCTATTGGTTATTTACAGTAGAATACAACACATAAGTTTTATTTACAGACCAGTCTTTCAGTACAATCACAGTATTTAAATCAAATCCAACCCTGGCAGAATGGTCTTTCAAAATATTTCTTTTCTAAAGCTATTGTTTGCATTCCATTTCAGGAATGCAGGTTACCTACCTATCATCAACCAGTGGTGGCTGTGGCTTTGTTGGGCTGGTAGGGGAAGTGCTATGGGAGAGTCTCTCCTCTAATATTCCATGGCTTCCTTTCTGAGCTCCATCACCCTCGTATATTTTTTTCTTCAGCTGCTGAATTTCCTGGTCCAGGCTATAAAGAGATCTTAACATGTCATCTGCTTTGGTTTAGAATTGATTCACATGGCTCTGATAGAAGTAATGTGCCTACACTGGTACAAGTGCACATAAGATTGTGGGTACTAATATTTATGAAGGTTTAAAAATCACAGTTGTTCTTTAAGCATATTTAGATAGGAAAATAGAGATAGCTCAAAACCACATTCCAAGAGTAGTATTAAGTCAAATAGAACAACGTCAATAACTTCCATTGCAAGAGGTATCTAAATCTGTACATTAAATATTAACCCCTAAGATCTAACCTATCTATTAGAATTGCTTGAATAAATTCTCATTTTTACAAAACTCTATCAATGACCTCAGGTATTATCTTTCTGAGTGAAATAAATGAAGAAACGAAGGGGGGAAAAATGAAAACTCAAAATACAGCACTAATACAAAAAACCCTCAAAGACAACATAAAACACTGATATGGCAAAACTTCTCTATAAGAAAATCTTTAATTTGTGTACTATACATATACATTTTCCAGTTGTTCCATCTGTATACGTTTTTGAAAATTCACTTACAAAAGAAAACATCTAGTACTTATTGTATATATGCAGATAAGAAATAATCTTTTGAAACCTCCTCACTTTCTTTAAAAATAAATTTAATTCCACAGAATACAATATGTAAATTTGGGTACTGTGTTTCTGACTAAAAATGCCTGAGGCATTTTGTACGAAATAAGAAGCACTTATTGTAATATTCATCACTTACTCAAATTAAATTATATTAAATTATATTATAACAAAGTAATCTGCAGAACACCCTTTTCACTTGTAATGTAGCTGAGATTAGATTAGTAACACAGTAATAATCTTCCCCATTTTCATTACAATTTTTGTCTCTAAAAGTAATTCTTTTTCTAGAGGTTACTTAGAAATCAAATAATAAAAGAAAATAAGTTCTTGCAAAAACAGGATAAACTATGCAAAGCTGGGATTCTACTACTTCTGCTACAATTGTATACATCTAAATTGAAGTGCAATTCTATATTCCATCATGGGGGTTAAATGAGAAAATTAGAGAGATGATAAATGCTGATGCTTTTTAGGCTGAATTGTTACTTCAGTTTTAGAGTACTTTTTGCAGCACTGCCAGAAGCAATCTATTTCTTTTGATTAGCAGCAAAACAATCTTGTGTCCCAACAACAAGTGAATGAAAGATGGCTGATGTATATAGGAAAGTGTTTGCATCCATGGAAAATCAATTTAACTACAAAAATCAGATTTATATTAAGGGAACAAATCTTAGCTCTTGGTTTGTAAACATTTTACTATGAGAAGGTATCACTTTTATAGCTATGAACTTAATCAGCCTTGTGATGCATCCACCAATAAGTACACTGAATTTGTGTGCCTTGCCACTTGCCTCAAAGACAGCTCTTAAGTTGCTTTATGTTCTATTCTGGTGCCCCAAAACTCCGGCAGTAAAGCCAAAATGTGTGCACATATCCCAGTTTAAGTTAACTCCATATTACCGTTCTGGGGGTCATCTCTGTTCTCTTGGGGTGATTCATAATGATACTGAATCCTATAATTATCTGTGTTACTGTATCTTTAAGATCCTGAAGCCGCAGACCTTGTGTGTCCGGCGGGGGGCGGGAGGGGGGAGGTGGAGCGAGCATTTTAAAAAGCTCCCCGCCCAGGTTTTGCACGGCTTTTCACAGCATGGTACTTATGTCGCTGTCTGCTTGGTCTTCGCTTAGGCAAACACTTTTCTTTCCAATTTGGTTTGCTTTTTCTCTCGTATCAGAGAAACTGCGGTAGCAATGTTTGAGCCGCCTCGAGGGCGAATTCTGCAGCTGCTTGTCCGAAAACCGGGGGCATCGCGCCGGCAGAATTGGAGCGGAGATACCCTGCTCCAGCCCAAGCCGCTGCTAACCGCGCCGAGCCTGGGAGAGAACACAGAGAGCGGCTCCAGTCCAGCTGCTTCGACTGCCCTGCCCGCTCTGCTGTGCCTTGCCGTGGGGAAGTTCTTCACCTGCTGATGGAACTGCTCCGTGAGGCTCCTGCCTTCGCGACACAGATCTGACACCATCCTGTCACTCCGTCCTGCAAAGCCCGAAGCCGTCCCGCCCAGGCCCGCACCGGGAACGGGTATTTTCCGGTATTTTGGGTCTTTCTTTGTTTCAGTGGGGTGGTGAGGTCTAGCAGTTCGATATCTAGCAATTATATACTTTTCCCCCCCTGCCTGTTGGCATTCTTTTTCTTAATAAAGCATTGTTTTTTCACTTTCATCTATTAATACTAATTTCTAATTGGTGGAAAGGGATTGTTGGAACCCTTAAAGGAGATAACTCATTTCAGAGCATTTTCCTTTAAACTATCTCAAACCAAGACACCTGTAGGTGAAAGAATTTCAAGCTTCCATACGATTCAAACAAATAAAAACACAGTATCTAGTTATAATGGACTTACACTTGTATAGCACTTCAAATGAATACTGCATTTAAACATTTTTAGAGAGTTAACACTGATCTGAACCAGAGCACATGATCACATAATGAGACCTAGATAAACAGTAAGAAACATATATAATTCATATGCTTATTACTGATATACAGAACTCCTTTAAACACAGGACTCCTTTAACATATGAAACATGGAACTCCTTTAACGTAAGTGCTTTAGTATAAAGCATAGATTCACAACAGTTGGTTGTTGGGCTTGACCGCAACTGCTTTTCCAAAACAAGAAGCCCAGCCCTGGAAGNAGATAAATGATCAAAACAAGAGCAGATGACGAACTTGTAAACGTATAATGACAAACCTGTAAACGTACAAAAAACTTCTGTAAGATGACCATGGCGGATACGCACATGGAGGTGTTAACCCCTGCATGCTCCCAGCCTGGCCAAAAAAGGTGTGCTTTACTTTACAGTATATTGATGTGGAGTAGATTCCTTTGAACCACTATGGCATCATATACTCTGAAATGTAAACTCAAACACAAGAGCAATACACAGCCTGATATGTTGAACNGTATAGGCTAGGCATAAGGAGGAAGACGCCTGCTAACTGCTGTTTTAACAACAAATAGAAGAACTGTCACAAAAGGGTAGAAAAATGTAATAAGAGAATAGGAATATAATCAATACACAATTACAGATGAAGTATAACTAATATAGCAACAAAGTGTGTAACAGTAGAATGAAGTGTGTATTAGCAAAATAGATGTGATAAATGTATTAAGAATAGCATGCTGTGTTTGTAACCCTAAGATAAGGAAACCGCAAGTCATGTAAGACCCCTTAGGACTGTAACTTTAGATAAATGACCAAAACAAGAGCAGATGACGAACTTGTAAACGTACAAAAAACTTCTGTAAGATGACCATGGCGGATACGCACATGGAGGTGTTAACCCCTGCATGCTCCCAGCCTGGCCAAAAAAGGTGTGCTTTACTTTACAGTATATTGATGTGGAGTAGATTCCTTTGAATCACTATGGCATCATATACTCTGAAATGTAAACTCAAACACAAGAGCAATACACAGCCTGATATGTTGAACATACCCTCATGTATCTTTAGATCTTTCTCCTGCCTCCACATTCACAAAAACATTCTGAACTGAATTATTCAGGCCCATGGGCTATTCACTGAAAGACCTCAAAGTTTTATTTAGCTTCTGCAAGAAGACTTTAAAGTAAAGAAGAAAAAAACAAGGAAAAAAGAGAGAGAGAAAAAAAGAGATATCTTTTTACTTCCTTGGTATCTTCTCCAAACCTCAGTCTTCTGGCTGACAATGTATTTTTTCACTTATCACACAACCCAGCAATCTTGAGGGCTAACTAACCTGTCTATTTTTGTGGAACCTCCAGTCATTTATAGCTCACTTTAGTCAACTAAAGTGAGATGCTTAATGTAGAAAATGAGATTTTATGTTCACGACAATTATGGAAAATAATGGCAATATACACTACAAAATGATGAATCAGTATTGAAAATGCTTAACTAAAAGCCAAACAATGTAGCTATAAATGTTGAGAAAGTGACCTCTACACACTGTATATAAAGCAAATCTTCTGATAATAGTTTAAAAGGAATGGAATACAGAAGAGCTCTTCAATTTGGCTACAGGCAAGTTTCTTCTTTTAGGTGGTTTTTCCACATCTGTTTGAAGGGCTTATGAAAAAATACTCAGATAAATGAGTGAAGTATCAAAAATATAGATAACAAATGCTACCTCTCAAGAAAAAAAACACTTATTTTTCACTGATCTTCACAAGTTTTAAAGCTCCAGTATTAGAAAATCAGGTAATACATTTAAGAATGGCAATTCTGTGCTTTTTCCATACTGCAGGGATTGAATACGTTAATCTTAGTGAATTTTTGCTTAGGTCAAAAAAACCCCCAAAATATTTCTTCCTCTTCTTCCACAGAGAAAGATCCTTCCCTGACCTGATTTTTCTCTGAGCCTCCCATACTTAAGCTAAATGTTATGCTACAAGATACCTTGAATATAACTGATGACACTGCTTCTGTGCCTAAAAGGGATTGTCACCACATTGGGCAGTATTAAAGCCTCTGTATATTTTCCAATAAGCTTAAAAAGCATCATCAAATTTTACATGGATATATGGCTAGATTATTTTTATTTAGCCCTGAAACCAGGGCTACTAAAAAATTAAACATTTACCCCCATTTACTTTTAATACCAGAAGTGTTCAGTTCATCACCAGTTGAGAGAGACAGTTGGCAGGTTTACTGTAACAGTCTCCAAATCTTGACCAAACATCTAACTTGTTACTGATAAAGAAAAAAAATGTTATACAGAAATAATTTAAGAGAAAAAAGCTGTTAGATGGTACATTTGCTGTAAGGGCAGAACATAAAGATGTCTGAGCTTTCTACATAGGAAAAACAATTTACTGTGATAGCTAATGCAAATAATATCCTGCTGAGGATGGGATAAGTATCCAAACATATCAGAACTTAGTAAGTGAGCAAGAATCCTTTAAAAAGCAGTAGAGTTTCAATTCTGGATAAACTACTTCAAACTTATTAAGAAACTCAAGTACCAGGACACTGAACAAGTTGCGCTCCCAACATCCAAGGTATAAAATTACTCCCCTTTTGTGGACAGGTTCTGATAAATGGAAGATAGCACAGCACTCACCGTTCTCGGTCTCGTTCAAGAGCTTTCTGCTCAGCTTCCAGACTCGCCTGTAGCCCGGCCTGTTCGCCACAGCTGTTGTTCAAGGTGGCAAGCTTCTGTTTCTGCTCTTCAATTTCAAAGTCTATGGTGGAACGACGCTGCAAAGCAGAATGCCTCCTTTCTAACTTAGCAACAGCTTGCTCCAGTGCCTCTCTTTGCTGCTTTTCCCTTGATTCAAGGATTTCTTTTTCCTTTTTCCGAACCTTTCCTTCCTGCCGAGCTACATTGGCTGTGAATTCAAAGGTTTCTTGAAGCTGCTGCAGCTGATTTGTGCTAGCCCTATACTGGGCAAGCTGCTCTTCTTTTTCTTCTATTTCTTTCTCTATTTGATAGAGAGTATTATCTAACCCTAACAAGCCCCTATCAAGGACTTCAGAAGCTCTTTGTTTTTCCTCCAGCAGAGCTGGCAAATGATTACTCTTCAGGTACTCAAGCTGGCGTACTTTAGATTGCAGCCTGTATTCCACTGGCTTTATCTTGTCAACTTCCTCAGCCTTGAGTATGGCATCCATAAAGTTTTCATCATCTCTCCTGAGATTTAAATGTTCTTCATGTGCAAATTCAAAGTGCTCCAAAACTCTATTTTCATCTGCTATTTCCTTTTCTAGGTGATCTATTTGTTGAATTAAATCTTTTTCCAAAATAGCCAACTGCTCCAGCTGTTTCCTTTTAAACTCTACAAAATCATACTGTGCTTTTTCTAACTCTTTATGGTTTTCGTCACCTTCAGATCGGGCTTCCTTGACTTTCAAAAGAGATTCTCTGATCTCTTCAAGATCTCTTCTCTCTTCTTCTACTCTTTGCACATCCCCTCTCTTCAGGAGCTCTATCATGAGCTGCTTCTCTCGAAGCTGTTCCTCTAGGTGAGCCACCAGCATCACCTGTTCTCTTTCCTGTTCTTCAAGTCTTCTTTTTTCTGATTCCAGCTTAAGATACTGCTCATCTTTTTCCTTTTTTAGTTTTTCTAGTTCACGAAAAATCTGCATTTTCTCTGCTTTTTCATTATGATTAAGTTCTTGTAGTCGCTGCAACTCCTCTTTGACCCGGGCAAAAATTTCTTCCTGCTGCTTTTTCTTTTGAAGCTCTATCTCCTGTTGTTCCCGTAATCTCTCTTCTTCAAATTTTTCTTTTTCAGCCAGCAAATCCTTTAACCTGCTTTCAATGTGAACACTTCTCCGTTTCAGACTCTCCTCCTGTTTTCGTATTTGCAGCTGAACTATTTCTGTCTCTTTACGCTGTGACTCTACTTCTTGCTGCATTCTTACAAGTTCTGCTTTGTCAGATTTTTGTTTTTCTTCCATCTCTTCTATTTGTTTCCTACAGTAAAACATTTACACGAAGTTAAAAAGGTTTGGACAAAGATTTTTGAGTATATATAACCATTTCTTTTTAAAATTTTGCTACAGGTTAAGAACCTTCATTGCTTGGAAGTGCTCAGTGCATGAGACAAATCAAAAACAGATTCATATAGTCTGTGTGAGTATAATAAGCTGTGGATATCTAAAGTCATAGGAAGACATGTTATATAGCACTTATGTTATTAAAAAATTAGACTGTATTAGTTCTGTCAAATCCAATAAAAGTATTGATAGAACCTATCCATGCACACAGTCCAGAGTAAATATGTATTTTTTTACACACATACATTATCATGCACCAAAACTTGTATAAAAGGACTTGATTAGCAATTTGCGTCACCAAATTTAAACCAACAGATGAATTAAATCAATGTTTTCACTTTAGGTAACTACAACTGAATTACTGGTAAACAGGATTATAAAATTTAAGACAAATTATTATTTCCTGTGTAATCTCTCTTACTTGAGGGTCACCATTATCCCCATAATACAAATAGAGACAACCTGCAAGTCGACTGATTATTTTGAGAGAAGTCAGATGAATTAAGGTACAAGCAAATCAACTTCTGCTGAATCTGAATTAAAATTCCACCAACATAACAAGAAAAGGATAAATATCAGTGATCCTATGTTGCATTAGCTGCTGAATAGTATCTTTCAGTGCTTCAGAATTTTTCTGAGTTTACTTTACTTAGTCCAACTACATGTGGAGCAAAAATGGAGCAAAATGGAGCACACCACCTCAAGCTGAGAAGGCAGAAAGGTTTTCAGTTTGTGAATCTAATCAGTGCTGAGATCTGCAACAAGGCACAGCTATCACTTCCACAGTCTTAGCAGGTATGATGAGCCAAAACAATCAGCTCAGTTTGCCAGCTGATAGCAATGCTTTCTTTTGTATTTCAAGCCAACTTCCACATAATGTTCTGAAAAGCATGATTAGTATGCCCATTCCACACCACAGCTTGATGTAAGAGAAGCAGAATGTGACACATGAGTTTCTCCTATCACAATCCAATCCAAAGGCAAACAAACCATAAAAAAGAGATACAAATAGAGAATGTAATTTGCCATTTTTTAAGGTAAAACCATGAAAAGTAAGAGCAAGGGCAATATATTATATCTGTACAATCTATCCTCCTTACACCTTTGTATTTCAGAGTTTCTTTGCTAAATATCAGTTAGCTCCAATTCAGCTATTCAGGGTAGTCTGCCTGCTGAATAACACTGTGATTCCAAATTCATGATTTAAATGAGTCTATAACTTGTATATATATACACACATACACACATACATACCACAGAGAACAATGTTACCTTTTACTTTCTAATTTTTCAAGCTCCTCTCGTTGCTGTCTCTCGAATTCTAGCCTGATTAAAAAAAAAATAAAGAATACAGTAAAAAGGTTGTTTTCTGAATATCACAAAAATAGGAAGACGTGATGCAAGTTGCTGTCTGTTTAGATGATAACAATGATATAAATGAAGTTTTGTAAGACTACTTTCTACAAGAACAGAAAATAGAGCCTTCATTAAGGTTACAAATTAGGTATCATGCTGACATGAGTATAAATAGAAAAATAAATTAATTTCTGGGGGAAAAGTATTTAAAAAGGAAAGCTAAGCAAGACACATAGATGATTAGCATAGCCTCTGTGAGTTAACTACATGCAGACATGGCAATTAGTACACAGAAATTTAACTTCTCTACCTTAGACAGATTGGTCCTTTTACAGGGAAAAGACTGCCATGGGAGGCAGGGGGAAACAGAGTGATCAATTGAGAAAGGAGTTGATAGAAAAAACATATTAGCAGTACAGAATACTTTAAAATCAACAGCACTTTATTTTCCTGGAGATTAAATTGGTTAGATTCACAGAACATTTATCATATTACATCTCAGAAGTAGAATTCAAATAATCATTCTTTCTAAACATATTTTTCAAATGCCAATGACAAATGCCAAAAATGATTCTCGTCATCCTATGATTTATTAACTTAGCCTCTTCTGAGAAGGGAAAGGGCTACAAAACTACAGTAGTGTTTGCTAATAGTTCTGCCATTTCCTTCCAAGAAAAAGAAAAAAATCCCAAACATTCCTAGGATGTAATCAGTGGGGTTGAAAAACCCCAGAGTGCAACATTCAAGCACAGAACACAATTCAAACCCAATCATCTAAAATATTTTGAGATTTTAATGTATTTAGTTTGACAAGGTTCTGAATAAGCACAGGAGAGCATTTTATGTTGTTTTTCAGTATCAGCTTTTATTACAGTTGTACACAAGTATTTTTCTTATTTTAATTTAATTTGAAAGATGCATCTTTTATTTAAAGAACTGTTTAATACCAAATATTAAAAAGGAAGGAAGAATCTATATATGGACTAAATTACTCAACTAAATACACACATATTCAGTTATTTCAGGCTTGTTACAGCTTAAGGATATGCAGGTTAGTGAAACAGTCCATAAATACTGAAAAAAAAAGCAAGACTGTGATGCCTTAGGTTTTAACTTCTATATTTTTCAAATCCTGTACTGCCTAGTGTGCAACTCTAAAGTTTCTTGTAGCTTGTTAGCTGCTCTCTTAGGCCAGATAGACACAACAAAGCTTCTCTGAGCTTGCTGTTCAAGGACACTCCGGCTGTCTTAGGCCCAAAAGGTGTAAACTAGGACCATGAAAGAGGTGGAGAAATTGAAGAGAGCTAAAGTTTTAACTGGTGAATTTATGCTGATATGCAAATGGACCAAACCTATAACAGTGTCAAGAACTCGTGACNAAATATTTTGAGATTTTAATGTATTTAGTTTGACAAGGTTCTGAATAAGCACAGGAGAGCATTTTATGTTGTTTTTCAGTATCAGCTTTTATTACAGTTGTACACAAGTATTTTTCTTATTTTAATTTAATTTGAAAGATGCATCTTTTATTTAAAGAACTGTTTAATACCAAATATTAAAAAGGAAGGAAGAATCTATATATGGACTAAATTACTCAACTAAATACACACATATTCAGTTATTTCAGGCTTGTTACAGCTTAAGGATATGCAGGTTAGTGAAACAGTCCATAAATACTGAAAAAAAAAGCAAGACTGTGATGCCTTAGGTTTTAACTTCTATATTTTTCAAATCCTGTACTGCCTAGTGTGCAACTCTAAAGTTTCTTGTAGCTTGTTAGCTGCTCTCTTAGGCCAGATAGACACAACAAAGCTTCTCTGAGCTTGCTATTCAAGGATACTTGGGCCGTTCTAGGCCCAAAAGGTGTAAACTAGGACCATGAAAGAGGTGGAGAAATTGAAGAGAGCTAAAGTTTTAACTGGTGAATTTATGCTGATATGCAAATGGACCAAACCTATAACAGTGTCAAGAACTCGTGACCTGGGGTCCATCTTGGGTCCATTCTATGGAAGCAGCCTCTGGCTCCCCAGGGTGTGCCTTGAAGGCCTTCAAATAAATACCTACCCTTATTCCCTTACTCCTGTCTAGTCTCTGTTTCTAGGTGGCTGAGGGAAGGCATCAACTGCACCACAAGTTAACTTCAAGTTTTTGATAAATTGCAGTTTAAGACATCATGACCACAATTATATACATAAGTTTCTAAAAATAAGGCATTTTTACTATTTCTTTTTAAAGTCATAGAAATGCATACAACAAAAAGAAATTATCCTTGGAAATACACAAATAGTACACCTGTAATCTAACATTTATAAAGCTATTCTAGTGAACTTTGATTCCTCCATGTTCAAGAAGCATCTTTCTAATGGCTGCAATAAGGAAGAATGACTACTTTCACAAATTACATATTTCATTTTTCCCTATTTCTCACAAATTCATTTCAAAAAACATCTTCTACAATCCCTAAGCAATTAGCCAATGTAGATTTTTATACCCAGCTCCAGGCATTCAGAGCTTCTTATGCAACTGTCTCACCAAGAGTCCAGTCACATTTGCATTAAACTAAGGTGGGCACTTTACAGCATAAAGATAGATGATGATAACTTAGTATTTTTAGTTTGATCACAATTGCTGCAGAAGCAATGCTGCAGAAATCCAAAAAGCGGATCCAAAATCCACAGAGTGCTGAAAGGGAACAAGCAGTAATCTTAGGGGCCTTCAGGAAGCAAAAACTTAATTCAGTGGTTAATATGTGCTTTGGGGTTTCCTTCTCCCTTTTTTTAAATTAAAGCTATACCTGAAAATTTCTCCCTCTGGCAATGATCTGCTATCTGGAATCTGATAGCTTTTAGCTATCACTTCTTACCTATTGCTTGGCTGACAAAATGGCATACTTATTCCAGTCCCAAAAAATATAGACCCTGAGTAATACAGCTCTGGCTTGTGGAAATGCAGGTTTCCTTTGGGCACTATCCGACATAGATGATCTTTGCTCAGACAGTTGGCAAACAACAATTTGACTGTATTCCCATGCTTGGTTAAGCCACAATCAAGTAAAATGTTAGATCAGCTAGCATAACGTCCAAAACCCAGAGTAAAACCTTTTGTTGTTTTGACTGTCCTATAAAACACATAATTTGGCATGTATTTTATATAAGCATAAAAATGGTAACTAACTTTTGATTGAGATCTAATATAAAGAAAATGAACCATTACAGCAATCAGTCTGGTATAAAAACAGATCAGTGATTAAAAATTCTGTGATTTTCTCTTTGAGGAATTGTCCCTAATACCTTCAACAGTGGCGTTATGACAATCAGTTTTGCCTTACACTGAAATGAAGCTGGAGGTGCCCAAGAGGTTGTTCAGGAAAAAGGAACGAATTGTGCAAAACTGGTTCATTCTTCAGTGAAAACGGCTCTTTCCCAAAGCAAAATATGGATCATCATTCCCACTCCAGTCAACAGCCTCCAAATGCAACACCAAGGTGTTTTAAAAATGCATGTTTAATGCATTTTAGATCATTAAATACTCCTATGAAGACAAGAGTTATTGCTACCTGGAGGTGCCTAAGATGGTCTGAGCTCCAATGAAGGCTCTCCAAAATGAGGTTATTCACAGTGTTTCCATTCTCTAAGGTGCTCATGCTGCAGCCTTTCTTCTGCAGGGGTAAGAATGATGCCTTCCTTATAGGAGTCTTCCTTATATAAGTCTTCCTTAGCTGGCTGCCTATTTTTTTAATATATTTAGGAACTCATCACTTTTGAGACCTCTGGAATATTTGCTTCAAACTCATTGTGGGCTCAAAGTTATTTCAGGACAGGAGAGAATCTGGAGAGGCAGGTCAGGCCTGACTGGAGTAACCTTGTTTCTTTAAAAAGCTACTGAAAGCAGTAAGAGACTTGTCTTTACAAAGAAGCTGTGGGCCTGCTGATAGATAAAACTAGCACTGAGAGATAAAAGAAACAATGGGAAGGATTCCATTGATTGATGAATGGAAAGAAAGAGAAGATTTGTCTTTACAAATAAACTGTAGGTCTGCTGATAAATGAAATTGTATTTTGAGAAATGAAAGAAACAATGGTAAGAACCATGAATCTCAAGAATTAAAAAAATTAAGGGGGGGGGTGTACATTAGAAAGGAGTCTTAGGTATTAGGCATTTCGGGAAGTCTGTACCTCTCACGTACCTCAGCCAATGGGGAAAGAGAGGGAAATGCGGCCAGGAAATTAGGATTAAAAGGAGGCCGCATCCTCCAAAAATTCGAGAGACCCTCCGGGAATGCCCCATGGCCTCTCTCTTTATTCGAATAAAGTAACAGGACTCCTCTGTCTCCTTTTTGGACATAAAACTCTAGTGTTTGTGGACTAATTTTCCTGACGCTACTACAAAAAAAATCTCAGCATCACAAAAGAAAAAAACTAAAACCACAGGCTATAAGAGGTCGCTGTCAGTTTTACAAAGCACAGATGCAAGACTGATGTTTTCTGGTTTAGTCTACCCTAATAAAAATCTTTTTCACATAGCCTCTATTCCCGTTATTAATGTGAGCACTATTGTGAACAGAAAAAAGCATATTAGCTTGAAATTAAAAAGAAACACACAGATATTAAAGACTATAATCTACTCTTTTTTCTTTTGTAGAT
The DNA here is from genome assembly GCA_013397175.1 of Platysteira castanea. Classification (NCBI taxonomy): domain Eukaryota; kingdom Metazoa; phylum Chordata; class Aves; order Passeriformes; genus Platysteira; species Platysteira castanea. The sequence goes on from VYXC01012877.1 coordinate 80,814, forward strand.
CTACCACAAAGGAACTTAATCTCATCAGTGTTGAATTAAAGAGACACCATTTTCCTGGAAAATGTGTCATATCTAGTGATAAAAGCAGTGTAGATAAACTGCAGAGAAAGCAAGTCTACAGTTCTACTAGCACAGTGCTACAGTAGCTTAATCTACACAGCACAAAAGTGCAACCTGATACTACATCTGTTAGGAAAGACTGAGTACTGGCAGGACTACAGAGATGTTACAATGCCACTCAGTACGCCAATTCATGAGATTAATTTTAAAGAAACCCAAACAAACCAAACCCCCCATACTAAACCCATGACAAGACCAAGGTTTCTCATCAGTAGTTTTACAGTTACAGTATCATGTAGCTAAGAAAAGGTCCACAAATGAAATCTCCAGCATAAATCTACATGCAAAATTCTGTTTTATCCAAAGCTTATTATCTGAAGCAGTGTTCCATGACACTAGAATAAAGACAAAGACTGGAAAGAAGTGTAACAAAGAATTTTGTATATTAAGTCGAAATTTTATGCAATGAGGTAGTTTCCCACATATGGGAAATCAACAGCCAAACAAAAAAGCGCACACAAGAAAAGACCATCCATCTGAAAACACGATTAAGGACAATATCGGTTTTCACATGGAAAAGATACAGATACAGTAAGCAGGATCTATCATGCTGCTTTCACAACAACTGAAGGTAACACCCCACAGGCTCTTCTGCCATTGACTGCTAAAGATGCTAGATCTTACCAGGATCTTTATTGCAACCTACAAAAATTGCAAATTTAGCTACCTCTTTAAGTTATCATAATACTGAAATACTGAATACATATACATAATACTGAAACTAGAAGAAAAAGTAGTCTTGAAAAGGATAAATTAACAACAGGTAGAATGCTAGTCAGCCACAAAAATTGCACAGGAAGAAACCCAAAGGGCTAGCTACTGAATCTTAGCCTGCACTGGTGGTGGGTAGTATAACGTCATGTTGTGAGAAACTGATACTCCAATCAATTGTAGGAAAGGGTCATAGCATTGCTCCTGATAAACCAACCAACCAACCAAACAAAAAATCCCAAACAAAGTATATTTAGTGTACGATATTCTCTTCCACTCTGCACTTTTCCAGAATGCAAGATGCTCCACCCCACTTCTTGGGTACAATTACCCTGCCTTTGATACTCAGAGGTATGATTTATTGAATGTTTCATCCAGGCTGAACATAGTCATCACTAAGAAGAATAACCACTGTAGCACAGCACTTGCTTGGCAGCATTTTTAGCTGGAAGTAAAGAGTTTGGAATCTGCTTTATTCAAAACATATCCTTTTCTTTAACTTGCATTTATCCCAGCCCCCTGTTACCGTTAAAATAACCTTCTGAACAATTATCTCTTTATGACAACCTCACCACATGATCAGAAAAATCCCAGTGCTGTTACAAAGAGGAGAGGCTAAAAAAACAGCGTTAGTATCAACATAAATAAAGTTAAAATTGTCAGGGTAACCCAGCCCAAGCTGCAAAGCTGCTGTTGCCTCACTGCTGTCCATAAAGATGTATCAATTATGGAAGATGCTTTCTTCTACTGATTTGTAGGGCTCAGGTAAATGGCAGTGCAACCTTCAGAGCCTGCTTTTGCAGCAGTACAAAAGCAGACAGAACAGTAACATTTGAGGTTTGGAGCTTTTTGCAGGGTTGGGGGTTTTTTTGATGGGTTTGTTTTTTGGGGTTCTTTGAGGGGGGAAGAGGACACGCAGGCGTCTAGTTTTTTAAAATCACTGATCTATTAGGACAACACTCACCTCCATACTGCATGAACCATGTGTATTCTTAGGTATAGTATCAATTATATGAAACGTGTCCTGGGCTGCATCCAAAGCAACATGGGTAGTGATCCAGAGAGGTGGTTCTGCCTCAAGACTGCTTGGGTGAGAGCCCACCTGGAGTACTGTGCCCAGCCTGGGGACCTAGCACAGGAAGGGCATGGAACTGTTGAATCAAGTCCAGTCAAGGGCCACAAAGATGCTCAGAGGGCTGGGCACTTCTCCTATGCAGACAGACTGAGAGTTGTGGTTGTTCAGTCTGGAGAAGACAAGGCTTCAGGGAGAAGCCTCGCTTCACCCTTTCAGTAATTGAATGGGGATGGGGACAGATTTTGCAGCAGAGCTGCTGCAGTAGGACAAGGGGTAAAGGTTGTACACTGAAAGAAGGTAGATTCAGGATTTATTCAGATTTAAAGAAGAAATTTTTTACAATGAGGGTAGTACAAATTGCCCAGAGAGGTGGGGGATGCCCCGTTCCTGGAAACATTCAAGATCAGGCTGGATGGGGATCTGAACAACCTGGTCTAGTCAAAGATGTCCCTGCTCATGGCAGGGGAGGTTGGAACTAGGTGACTTCTAAAGGTCCCTTCCAACCCAAATGATTCTATGATTCAGAAGCTTCCTCATTTATTAAAACATATGCACATTACAGTGATTACAGAACAACTTCAGATGGGTTTTACTGCGTACAAACAAGTGACCTGGCATTCCTTATGCATTATGAGTCTTAAGCATAATCCTTTCTTGTGTTCACAAATTCAGCAGGAAAAAGCATCTATTCCTCCAAGACAGTTCACAAATATTAACTGAATGCAGACTAACGGGAGAATATCAATAATTAACCCTCTGCTTATAGTTAATAGTTTAATAAAACACAGGCATGAAGTGTTCGGGGTATTATGAGTACTTAATCTAATCTTATTCTAAATTTAAAGAGCAAGAGTACACTCACAATCACACCCAAGAAAGGTAAAGAAGTCACAAGAAGTGTTAGATGGGAAAAATGGCAGTGTTTCAAAAAATTGCTGTATACACTGACAATCTAATAGTATTGGCCATACTGTTTGATTTCCAGGAAAGCAAGGCAAGTTGCAAATTGATAAGGAAAAAAAAACCAGATGACCTTGCAGTCTACTCCATCAGAGACAATCAAGTATCCAGACTCACTCCTTCTCTCTCTCTTTTTTTTTTTTTTTCCCCACTAAGTTCTACAGGAAAAATCCTTTCTGTAAGGCATGGATTTGGCATTATCTGAAGACAGTATGACTGGGCTGGGAAATCATTTTTAAGCACACCTTCAACTGGGCCTTGTCCATGCCATTATATTTTGCTATAAATCTGAGAGACTAGTGAGGCAATGCTGAAACAATCTGTCCTACTCTATGCTGACTGCAGAGTTAAGGTCAGTACCATCCAGTATAATGCAATTATTCATAACAATATTATAGCAGAATAACATTCTCAGTCAGGGAAAAGCCCAGAATAGCTCACCAATAACCAGAGGTAACAACAGCCAGGAATTTTCCCCAGCTCACAGAAAATATAATACTAGCAATTGTCACTGAAAGTTTTTAGATTCAACTATTTGAAAAGCTGAAGAAATAGAAAAGTATACTTATACTATGCTTTTTTTATCTTATCATCTCTATCTGTAAATAAGATGTGATTTATTAGCAACCAGTTCGCAATCTTGAGATTTCTGTAAGTAGGTCAGTAGCTAAAGAGTAACAGTCACATTTGAAGCAGTGTTGTTAAACACAACCCCTATATTTCAGTCATCGTTTAACTAGGAGTTATTATTACCTGTCTAATCTTCCTAAATTCTAAAGGATAAAGAGCAACGCCACAGTAAAACTTGTGAATAAAGCTGCACTATTCAAGGCTGTAATTCAATTTACAGTCAAATTTTCAAAAGCACATAGGTGGTGCCTCATCTCATACTCAAAACACAGGTCTTAGCTATGGAAAAAAAAATTACAACAAAACACCATCAATTCTCTGTAAGCAACTTCAGGAACAGTAGAAAAATCACTAAAAACAACTTTTCTACTGTAAGCATTCTGTGTCATTGTAACTGCATAGTAAAACTTTTTTCCATATCTTAACTTGGCCACTAATTCAGAGGTACGGACCGAGAACACAAGACATTCATTTCTCAGCCTTTTTATGCTTGTACTAGTATTATATGAACTCAAGAAATCTTAATTTTCAGTTCAAAATGCATTTTTCTCAGGAAAAATAGTTAACTTGTAATTCTGAAGAATGTGCAAACATAAAATTTCCCATGGCATTATTCTGCTGAACTGCTTTACTCATAATGCTTCTGGAACATTTCAAACAGCTAAAATGAAGAGTGATTGGAATTATAACAACTGTATTTTAGAATATACTCACCCTGGATTAAAGAGCATAACTGCTGACAGGTTCTCACAAGATTTAGAAAGATCAGTCATAGACAAGCTGAAGGAAGACAGCAGTCCACTCTAACAACAGACCATAAAATAAAAGTATTAGACAAGCAATGATGTGCTTAAAAACTCTTACTTTGATGAAATACTAACTAAAGTACATGAAGCAATGAAAAAATGCATTATACAGCAATCAAGGCATGTCTACATTAGAAATAAAATTGTGAAAAGGTTTAAATTTACCGAATACTGATTTAATCTCACCTTCCTTTTCTCCCTTAGCTTAGCAGCTTCTTTAGGGTGGTTAAAGCGAAACATGTTGGTTCTGCCAAGTAATATAACAGCACCTGATGAGAAAAACACACACCACTCACTGACAACATTCTGCAGCCGAAAGTACCACGTAATTTTTCAGACACGCAACATGTAAGTAGACTTCCATTAAGCAAGAACAAAATGAAAATGCATTCTGACAAGTATATGTATAACCATGCATAGTCACAGCTACCTTAACTGATGCATACAGGGTACTCCTTCCTCTTCCTACTTAAACAAAAATTAAAACCCACACGTGTTCACACATTGTATGAATATGATTGACACAAGGTCAATCATGTTCACGGAGCTCAGTTAAAAAATAAATATAGGGAGAGGAAGCAGCTGCCTCTATTTGATCTATATACTCTTTAACAGTGCTACTTTGAAAGCCACCAGCAGTTGCAGATTCAACAGGAATATCCATAAATGTGACCAAGAACAAACTTGTTCATCCACTACAGATCACTGATCAGCTTTGAATCCAACTACACTAAAAGCTCCAGATCTCCATTATTTTGACTCTCACATTTTTCTTCTCCATGTGGAAAACTGAAGTTTAGTGTCATTCAAAACAGGATTACTAGACATTAATACCCAACAGCTATTTTCTGATGGAAGGACCTTGAATAATTCATATTGCTCAATGCACATCTATTATTGTATTTAATCAGTTAAGGTATAGGTCACAAATAATGAGATTCTGAGTAATTATCATATTTTAAAGACAATGGTACCAAGATTAATACTTCCCTACTAAGAAGTATATTGTCAGTGATGTTTCACTACTGTCATAACATGAAGTCATCCAAGTTCGCCACCTCAGAACCAAGCATTTATCTGTCAGTTACGAAGCATTTTTAAAAAGAATAAGGACTCCATTACTCACTGCATGAAAAACTGTACCTAAACTCCTCAGTACAAATTCTCACCATCTGATAATGATGTCCTTAGCAAGGAATGCTTCTCTTAAAATCAGCTTATTAGGAATATCAACTCAAATTAGGTTATCGAGTCTTAGCAAATAAATGGCAAAAAGCACGACAGTTGCTGTCTACACAACACCTCAGTTTGGATCACATTTGCAGTTTACCTCAGTCTAATCTCAAAAATAATTACCTTTCATAAATCTGTATGAAATTCCTTCAGTTACTTTCAAGTGAAGATAAAAATAGTTAATTGTAAAGATTTGTGTCCACTTCACTACGTGGAAGCAACTTAAATAAATCAATTAAATTTTCAGAATTAATAGTTATAGATATGTGTCCCTAACTTCATAAATTTCAAGGAAGACAGGAGAGAGAGACTTAATAGGAATCACATGAGAGTCAGGACATTAGTCAGGCCTAAATGATGGGTCATCTGAATAACTCCTAGGTTTCTCCTTTAAGTACAGAACAGTTGACAGTTTGGCCCAAAGCCCTGAAAACTTGTTCTAAGGTGAGGATGTATTTAAGGTAAATGACAAACTGTCGTTGTGTCTCGTAGCAGAAGGGAGGAGAAGAGAGAGAGAGACAGCAGACAAGATTCCAGCAGCCAGAATGAATTATTTAATTATTTTACAACTCTTCTTATAGACTTTATGCTTCGTGGTATAATTGGTCAGAGGATCAGCCACCCCTTAGGGATCATTGGCTGAAATCCTACAACATCCATTTGTCCAAATATTTTTCTACTGTACTATAAACAATATGCAGGTGCCCATAGTTTACAAAACTTTATTAATAGCTTCTGTGAGAAAGAGAAGTCTCTCACGGGATAGGAAAGAAGCAAGAAAAGTTCTTGTGAGCAGCATATTCTGTATCCACAACAAACTTTAATTGTGAATATGAACTCACTTACCTTTAGAAATCCTACCATACATTCTTATGAGTAAAAAAATAATGTTAGTTCAGTTACATTTCCAAACACACCAGATTAGCAAGAATTTGCAAAGAATGGAAGAAATCCATAGAAGGAAGTGGCAATTAATTATCATGCCTCTTATTTTTTTTTTAACTCCATGATGGTCTAAAAATTTAACACATTTTCAAATCAACAGCTATTAATGATGAACGGAAACATTTAAATGTATCAGCACTTAATCTGTGTTACCTAAAAGCAGGTATTTAAGGATGCTGCCACTTCATGCTGTGAGACTAAATGCTAACACAGCTGGGTGTACAGGGTTCAGTTCGTAAACTAGGCAGAAACACCAATTAAGTGTAGTGGGTTTGTTCGCAGTTTTTTTTACTTTCTGTGAGAGAAGAATCAGAAGGAATGCAAAGCAGGTTCCAAACTTTAAAGAATACAGAGAAGCTTATTAAAGGAACTAAACTAAAAAAGGAATAATAAGGGTCAGAATAAACCTTCAGAACACTTCTCCCCCCCCTCCATCTTCCTCCCTCCTCCGACTTACAACATAAAGACACAAACTTGGGATTATTTCAGTCAGTTTACCACCTCTGTAATAGTCTTTCATCAGTTCACTTAGGGAGAAGAGTCTCCCTTGCCCATGCTATGGGGCTTCTCCACAAGAAACAATCTTCTCATGGCTTTAATGTCACAGCACAACAGCTGCCTGGGGTGGTTTTCTGCTGGCCATGTGTAAGACCCTTCCCTTGACTTACAGCTTTCCCCACAACTGTTTTCGAGGGTTCAATCTTAGCTAATGGGGTACTGTTTTAAGGATGAGCAGTTCAAGAGCAAAGGTTCTCTTCATCTATCTCTGGGATCATCTTCATCTCTAGGAACAGGAGTCTTCTTTTTTCCCCGGAAGCAAGGGTCTTCATCACTAACTATCTCTGTTCAGGCTTCTCACTGGATCACAGCTACTTCAAAATTTACTTATTTCAGCACATGCACTTTGCTTGTGACTACAGTTTAAACACTCTACCCCCCATGCTTACCATGAAATTACAAGGAGTTTGATGTATCATAGTCCATCACCACAGTTTTACAAAAGAATTTCAGCTTAAAGTATCTCCTCTATCCCCTCCCTCTGAGCTTCAGCTTTCTTCTTCACTGACTTTGGTGTCACTATCATGGTGTTTATTCACGTGCCTTTGCCTTTCCCTTTCCTTTGACCTGGGAAAGGATTGATCTTGCCAAGCCACACCACGGAGCTGGCCCGCACGGGGCAGGGCCATGGCCCAGCCCCGCCAGGCCGAGCAGCCAGGCCCAGTTACCTGTCCAAAGACCAGAAGCAAGAGAGAGACTGCTGTGTCTCCCCGCACTTTAAATATGTAAATTTCAAGAAGCATTATTGGTCTAAACAACTGTCCATCAACTCAGGCTCGAACCACCACACTAGGATAAATGGATTGCACATGAGTCCTTAAACTAGTGATTTCATGGTTTTACACGCCTAATGTCACAGTTGCCACCTTCCTCTCTGACTCAAGTCTCTTTGCACACACAAAAGGTCAGCTTATGCAGCTGTTTTTTACAATTTAGCAACCCTGGATAACCCTTTCCCCTTTGAGTCGCAAATTTCTGTCTAAAAAAATTTGTGAGGGAAAAAAGTCATATTTCCACTTTCAGCAGTACAAAAATCAAGTTGTAATATGCATCTGAAAGCAGGAAATAGCATCCAAACTCCTACTTTTTTCTGAGCCTGAACATTTTCTGCCTTTAAAATGCAGCAGGATAAAATAAAATCATTTTTATTTTATCACAACTCAGTATTTATTGTTTACAGTGTTATTTGCTATTAATGTCAATGTTTCTGTTGTTAACAATTTATGCATGAGATTTACTCAAACCTAAGACCAAGAGGGCTGGGCTTTTTTCTTTTTTCCCCTCTATCTGTAATAGAAACAAGCACATATGCCTCTCCTTTTGCATGAAGAAATAGGCACTCTAAAAAATATATAAGTCAAATGTCACATCTCTACACCAAAACTCCTTGCTTTCTGGAAGTAGCCTTTAGAAGCACTTGATAGATTTCAGAAAGGATGCAAGACTCCCCCTTTTTAACACTGCATTCTTCCTTTGTTAGGCTAAGCTTACTCTGAGAGCTTCTTCTCAGGAAAGTAAAGTGAGATGGTTTTTCAGGAGCTGAGCTGTGCCACAGCCTCACTCCTATACAGATCTTTTTCAGCTCCTTGCTAAATGGGAAGATATTCTGGGTGCTTCTGGAAGATAAAACATCATGAAGCTCTGCTGCAGCACTCACCCAGGGCTCACTTGACAGTCAGTCCTTCCCAGACCACCACAATATATCTTTGTTCCCAGCTGTCCAGGCTGCTTTTTAATTTCCAGATTTTAAAGCTTTTATATTAAAATTGTAATTCTCTAAACTTCCTCCCTACGGGTTAGCCTCCCCATTTTTGTCATTTCCTAATACTGCAGCAAATGGATATTCCATCTTAATCTCCTGCTGTACAAAAGAATTTGGTAACAGTATTAAGTAGGAACAACCTGAAACCTGGGGAGACGGGCAGGGGTGTCTCTGACATTTAGTCCTGCAGATATCTCTATTCTCTTTCTTAACATTACAAAAATCTGGCATGGAGTTCACTTTGTGTAAAAACGAACAGAATCAAAGGGTAACTATCAAATCATAACCAAGATTATAAAGTTGTTGGGGTTAAGGATTTTTCCCTTTTTTTATTTGTTTCTTTCTCTTAGAGAATTTTCTCCCATTTTGCTGCTAAGGAACAATAACGACTGGTACTTGAGAGACAAGAGAAGTGGCCACAGCTCAGGGGAGGAGGGCACCTGGCTGCACTTCTCTTATCTGAGGGTTTCTCTTGGAGGAGCAGAGATACCAGGAGAATTGGGCTGGGGAGAAGGAGGCTGAGCGCATCTCCTAGCTCTCTTGCTCTCTTGGCTTCAGAGAACGATTGAGCTGCTGCCTGGGGTGGGGAATTCACTGCAGCCGCTGGAGCCCAGCCCTGCCCTGTTTCTCCTGCCATGGGTGAGCCTTTGCTCATGAGAGCAGCCATTGAACTGGGACCCTACTGGCACCCTGCCTCGCTGGAAAGGGACCCTTGCCATCGGGTGCCTCAGGGGAAAAGACTGGGAGCCCGACCCCCGGAGGGCACAGCTCCCTGGCTGTGTGTGGCAGCTGCTGCGGAGGAGCCCAGCTGCCACTGCCCAGCTCCCCTGCTTTCTGCCACTGCTCTGGTTTTTTTCGCTGCACTCTAACCCCCACCCCCTGCCTGCTGGGACACCCCGTTGGCCCCTGCTACAGCTGCGGAGTTTCTGCTACCAATTGCCTGCTACCGCAGGTGAGCCCACCCTGTGGTTTCAGCCGCCACTCGAAGGTTCCTGCTGCCACAGCCCATTTTCGCCGTCCAGCCCGCCCGCCATTGTCCCCGTGAGGGAGTCGCGGCCGAGCTCGGCCCACAGCGCCCCCTGCAGGCGCGGGGGAATCATCGCACCTGCCCTGCCCGGTCGGGAGCCACCAGCGCCCCCTGCCGGCCGTGAGCGGAACTGCACCGAGGGGAAAGGGCCCGGGGCCGGGAGAAGGCTCTTACTGGGTTTCTGGGTTTGTTGGTTGTTGCTACTGGTGGTGTTGTTTGTTTGCCTTGTTATCCATACATAGTAAAGAATTGTTTTTCCTTTTCCCATACCTTTGCCTGAAAGCCCCTTAATTTCAACTTATAATAAGTCAAAGAGAAGGGGGTCATATTCTCCATTCCAAGGGAGGTTCCCACCTTCTTTGGCAGACACCTGTCTTTCAAACAGACAGAAGTGGTTGAAATAAATAAAGAATTCTCTTTTCACCACATGGCAATTTTTTGACAACAAAAACATCATGGGGTTGTGATAAATACATATTACAGTATTGGCTTTTCACAAATATCAAAATGGATGCATGTGCATAATGTTAATTCTCATAGAAGTAGCTTTTTTAACAAAGATATAATGATGCCTTTATTTTCTTTGCAACTAACTTAGATATAATGGTGAAATAGCTAGTATAATTGTTTTAGAANATAGCTAACTTACAATAATTAAACCACCTGCTTAGTTGGATAACATCCGAAGTGTGGGCATGACAAGGATCCCTGCCACAGACATTTCTATCAGTAACAGTCACCTGCTAGAACCACAACACAGAGGATACACAACTCTCCAAAAGGACTGTGCATGCTCTATAAAGGTGAATCAGAGGAGGGACCATGCTAAAAAGTTCCTGGATTATGCAAACTAGTTTGAAAAAATGTATGAATATGCATAATTGTCTATGAACATGCATTTGGATGATGCAATAATGAAACTATGTCAAGCTTGGAACCTTGTAATCATGGTGTGCTTTTGGCTGAGAGCCAAACACCCAGCACTGTCCCCTTTGCTTTATTATCTTTGTCCCCTATTGTCCTTTATTAAACTTTTTAAATTCTAACAGGAGGAAGAACTTGTCTCCCTGGTGGTTTTGGGTTGTAGTTGAGAAGACATGAAATTAAAACTAATTAAACAATACCCCCTTAATATACACGCAAATATTTTTCAGTGCTGTTGCCAGGAAGAAGGAAAGAGGCTGCCTGAAAAATGACATTAAGCTAGGTAATACCTTGGTTGAGGTGTGTGGGTTCTGTAATCTGAATACCATTCACAGAACACTGCGCTCTATTTAGTGGGATGAGGTTCACAGTACCATTGAGATTTTCAAAGATGCAATGCTCACTTTCCAGATCAAGGCCATGAAGAACTAAACACGGAGAAATAAGGCAACACAATTAGACATCTCATAACCAGTAAAATTAACACACTAATAATAATTTATTAAGAACACATTGCATTACATATTGGAGAGTACATTTTCTCTTTATTCTGGACAATGTTTTCTTCCTTCCTTTATCACATCCTGTACGCCTTAAACATTTACTGTTTTATTCTAGTGGAAAGAAGTGTGCTGGGTTGGTTTTCCAATTTTTTTGGTGTAATGCTCTTTATTCCTGTGCTTTGATTAGCAAATGCTCCCTTCTTTCCAATAAAGAACAGAAAAGTATAATTCACATATTTGTAGAGAGAGATTCTTTGACCAGTTTCACCAGGAAACAATGAAAACTTGTAGACCTTAAGGCAAACATGCTAAAATCTGAAAAGACAGGATGTAATATGCCACTGTAGACCAAAGGAAGCCTGAAGCGAAGTTCTTATGTCCTATGACATTCACGGCTTTTATCAATCAGTTATGCCACTTCCTATTTTTTCTTCAAATAACATATGATTATGTCTATTGTTTAATAACCCAAAGCATCACAAGTTTGGTAGTTTCACAGAATTTATTATAGCAGTTTAAAGCCAGACAACTTTTGCACCATGAAAATACACCAAACTAAGTTATTTGACTCAGATTTTCACCCAAGCATTAAAGGATGCAGTTTACTTAATGAAACTACCTTACAGGAACTTATGTAAAACTCATGTGATAGCACAGCCCAGATCCGGCAGTTAGTTGCTTTGGTAAGAAATCAATAGGAAAATCAGTAGATTTCTACCAACTTTCAGAATTTTTTAAACTCAAATCTGAAATCCTAAAACTATCTTAGGTACTATAGTATAACAATGCCGTCATTATATAAAGGTTAAGAGAGTGATTTTACAGTAATTGTGCCAGGTGCTTTATGAAAAAGAACAGTGTTTTTACAGGATGCTATTTCAAGAGAAGCAAGAAATAAATTAGTAATAAGTATATGAATATGCCCACAAGCTATGCTATAAGTCATGCTCTTTGAAGCTAGTCCCATGCAATTCAGCTTTCAGATTTTCTAAAAATTAATACGCAAAACACAGAACAACTAACTGAAAAGGGGAAAAAAACATATGAAGCTTAGTTCATATATTAGGATACTGGAAGAAGAAAGAATATAAAGATGCCAAATTCCATACCAATATCCTGTTCTGTCATAGCATCTTCTCTGCCAACATATGTTTGGCCCTCCTAATTAAGAGAGAAACACACATTATTTCCAGTTGGAATGTCCTTATGGCCCCCACAAGAATATAATTTATCCTTCCACTTTCTCAGGGTAACCTGAATTAAATACATATTTAAACATACTTGGAAAAAAAGGAATCACGTAGCATTTTCAGAATGCTTTCACAGTCTTTATTTTACAGTATTATCATCAAATTCAAGTTTCAACTGTCCAGTGCAGAACCACCTTTGCAGTTTTGAGACAATCTAGATTTGGATTTTAAGGTCAAGCTTTATAATTACAGGAATGACAAACCAATACACACAGATAAAAATATGGAACACTTCTCTCTGGTTAACCAGTTGATTCTCAGGATAAACCTAAACAGATATTTTAATTTCGTCACTTGCAACCTCTTAGGAGCTTTTCTTACAACAGCAGAGAAGCATAAAGAGCTTTCTTACTATAGTAACGTAATGAGCCCTATATATAGATAGCAAATCAATACTATAATTTTTCTACTAAAAAAATCGTAAGACATATAAAGGCTATGGAAACACAGGTGTGTATTTACCTTCAAGTGGTACAAGATGATACCAGTACTGAGAAGATCATCATCAATGCCAATGAGATGAGGCAGTTCAGAATCTAACACAACACCTATCCCTTCTTTCCTGAGAGCCAAGGTTTGTTCCTAAAAAGGACAAAAGTCTATCTATTAGGATGTACAAGAAATACCCCTCTTCCTTCTCTTTCTAAACCACATTTAATATAACTTCTTCTCTGCAGCATCACACCAAAGAAGGAGCAATTTGTTAGAATTTTCTGGTTTTACATATTTAACCTGACTTCTTCACTTCTGTTAAGCATTCCAAGCTTGCTGTTGAGGAAATCTGTGAAGGTGTTATTTGAAGGAAACCAGACAAACAGCTGAATTACACCAGATAAGGAACATCAATCAAGAGTGTAAGAAAGCAACATTTTCTAAAAGCAAGCTATGTGCCACCTTTCATAATGGTAAGGAGAATTTCAGACTCCTCAGCATTCAGCACAGCTAAAGAACAGAACACAACACTAAAAACTCTTCAGCAGTCCTTTAAATAGGCTGAACCTTGCAAAATAAAAACCCCCGACACCTGACAATTCAGTAAACCTAAGCAGTTAAAATACCATGCAATGTAAGAGAAGCATTGCAAGTAGTAAATAAATGTAAGAAATATTCTCAGCACATAATTTCAATTCTTCAAAATTCCTTTGGGCCACATTGTATAGCCATCCATAGGTTGAAGCATCACTGCAAGTGGGAGACTTCAACCTTGGATAAAGTATTGTACGATGTAGTACACAACTGTCTACGCAATAAATAAAAAATGAATTATAGCTTTGAATTAAGTTTTAGTATTTAAAAAGTCTAATTTTCAAGTTGAAACAGAATCCTATTGGCTTCTAGGCCTGGAAGATAACAACAATAGAGACTGTGAATGTGAACACACACACACACACATGCACACCCCCCATCTTTCAAGACAAATGTGTTTTTCTCCGTAAAAGAACTAAGCCCTGACAATCCATGAAGCAGAGGATGTCAGCAAGTATTCTTTCTGTGAATTACAAGGAGCACACTTTTTTCCTGATGCTAGTAAAAGTGGAAAATAAGTTTTCTGACAGCTGCATGACTACTCCTTTTCCAAGTCATCAAACGCCTTCTGCGGAGCCAAAAAGACACCACACTGTTTGTAAGAAAAAAAACCCCAAGATAGATTGTCGTACGTATTTTCCCAAGTACAGCAACCTGCAAGTCTAAAGGAAGAAAGCAGATGTAAAATCTTATTTCCCTGCAGAAAGAAAATGTTGTCAATATTGATACTGTCTAAAAAATTCCAAGTATGGATACATCTGGAAGAGATGAGATGATAACACAACATGTAAGACTCTGCAAAACAAAACTGGGAAATGTTACTCTGGTCATGGACGAATTAAAAAGTTCTCCAGAATTCAGAAAGAAAAAAATAAGCTGTGATTCATGTGCAGGTCGGACATTCAAAAGGCATCCAGATATTTCTTGATATCATAAATGAGTCACATCATAAACCTAAAAACCACAGCTTAATTGATTGTTCAGGGGTAAAAGTAATTTCAGTCAAAAATACCTATCATGTATTACATATTTATTGAGTAGTATCTACTTTTATACATAATTTATAATGTTCCCATATGACAAGGATGAAGACAAGACCCTAAGGACTGGTGACTGGTTTCTGCCAGCACCTTCCGCCCAATGGAATTGTTAAAATATTAAAAGCTGACTATTTTTTCCCCAGCACAACAAAGCATTTGCCAACATCCCTGACAGAGGGGAAAAAAAACATCAGAGGAGACAAAGAAATTATCACTGGGTGAGAAAAATAGCTCACAAATAATTAAGAATAAACAATATGATTCTTAACTTTCCAATCTTTTAATATTCAACACATTTTTACAATAATCAGAAATAAATCATGTATAATTGTGATTTAAAACAGATGGGTTGGCTTTTTATTCAGATCTAAAATGAAAGAATGTTGTAATGTATTTGAACCGTGATAGTGTGCCCCAGCCAAACCATCTTTAGTGCTATATAGATTTAAGGTTCTGGATTTGGGATTTTGACACCGTGAAAAATGCTTATACCGTGTTTGCTATCTTGTCTACAAAAAAAAAAAAACCTACAGAAAATAGAAAACATTTGTGGGAGAACAGGAAAGGGCTGTAGGCACTCTTGACCCTGATGAATTACAGCTGTGTTGAACCAGGTGTTTCTACTAAGGACCAGAGACCAGCTGAGCCTCTGGGAGGTGCCTCATAAGAGAGAGGAGATGACTACTGCCGAGAAAGGATGCAACAGGACAGGAGAGGACTACTACAGAGAAAGCATGCAACAGGAGACAGACAGACACAGACAGACACTAGAGCAGCACTACCAAGAAAAGAAAGCAGGACTGAAGTAGCTTTTAGGTGATAGCAGGCTCCTTTGTAGCCCTGAAATGAGAGTTGGATTTTTTGTTTACTGACAAAAGAACATAAATTAATTGAGTTTCTAAAGTTATATTTTGTAAACAACTACCATTCACACACAGAATGCATCCTGTTATTGGAAATTTTGTAATAAATGCAGCAGACAGTAGATGTGATTAACTGTAATATTTTTTTAGTTTAATACAGGCTGTAAATTAGCTTTTATCTTCAGATAAAATTTACTAAAAAACCCTGACTCTTAATCAGACACCTGGGGTAACTCCTAAACTTTAATCGTTTGGCTTAAAAATTCAAAAGCTTCTGCAAGGATGCCTCCAAATGCCAAAGAGTGCACTTTTGCCCCAATATAAAATCACAGAAACATCACCAACAATAGATTTTATTACTCTGTTCTCTAGCAGTGAGAGAAAGAAAAGAAAATGGCCCAAAAAAAGTAGTCAGACGGCTTCTCTTTCATCCTCAACGGCATAGGAAGGATGTTCCTGAAGAAGGACAGACCTTTTTTGAAATAAATTGAAGGTCTGTAAGCTATTACAAGGCAGAGAAATTATTAGGTTTAATCCACTATTTGATTCACTTTCACTTGTGCTACCTAAGTTTAAAAAGTGGTGAATCCCTAAGTCAAATGACAAAAGCATGAAAGGTTGCTGTCCCTATTGAAAATTACTAATTCAGAAAATTTATGAAAATCTCAAGGTGCAACTGAAGAAAGCTGAATGTACCCACATGCTTCTTAGCTTGAATTATCTGTGAACAGAACAGTGTACACATACTCCCTCAGTATTTAAGATGTGTTCACAAGTTGTGGAAAATAAAGCAAGCCAAGTACTGTCCATAAAGGAGCACTTCAGTTCATATATGCGGCTACTTGTGCTGGGAGCTAAAAAAGGTTTTCTTCTTTGGGAGCTGCTAGACCAAATGGACTCATTTGAAGAGTAGAAACTCAGAAAATAATTCAGAGTCAGTATACAAAAACCCACTTATTTAAGTCAAAGTTAAAATAAAGGGATTATATTGCATATTTAAATTCTTGTCTCTTTGAATTCAGCTCTGACTCAGCTGTCCAAAATATCCCGATACAGTAAATGCATTTACATTTATATAGAGAGATAGATATAAAAGCTCTTGTGAAATCTCATTTCTTCTGTACTGATGTATTAAGTTTACTGTATTAACTGATACAGTAGCGCTTCTAAACTGAGATACGATCTGGTAGTTTAAGAACAAATCTTTGACTAAAGTACTCACTTGAGCTGAAAAATTCATCATCATCATATACAACTACCCATTATAAAGACCCCTGCTGTGACACATAAGATGTCTTTAAATGCACACACAAAAATAAAACCACACAGCTTTGCTTTTTTTGGCCAACAAGATTCTGAATTAAATTTAAAAAGAAAGTAGGTCCAAAAGGCATTTGTAACATTCCTTGACCAATCTACTAGTGGAGGGAAACGATATTATGCTGCTATTGTCCCAGCACATATTAAAGAGTACATGTAATTAGTGCACTGCAGTGAACAGAACCTCTCAGGGGAGTTCAATTTTTGTCACACTTTCCAATGCAAAAATGCAATTCTTTTATTTAAATATTGAACAGACAGCTGCTGGCACACAGTCCTGAGAATACACTGTGCAGGACACTTTCAGTAAAACGTGACAATTTACTTAGCCAGCATGATGATCAGATTTCTACATTTAAATTATGCAAAAAAAGTGTAATACCAAATTTAAAAAATCATGTGCAAAAATGTGCAATGGCAAAAGTCTTTGTATTAATATTTAACCAGACTACATGAGAAAATTCTTATGCTAACACATACTTTGGGTGCATTTGATTTTATTGAAAATATGCTATTATATCCCGAGTTCACAAAAAGGTCTTGACTATACTCAATGGCCCAGCACTAATATTAAGGCATCTATAAAATGTATAGACGTAAACTGCACACAAGGGAAGTTCTTAATTCTTAATTGGTTTTCTTCCAGTTATGTGTTCAGTACACTTTGCATTTTCTTTAAATCACTGGAAACAAATGTTTCATACCTAGAGAAAAAAATATTCCACAGCGTTCAGAATTCAAATGCTCCCAAAAAAGTTGATTTCCAAGCCCAGCAGATACATGGCATTAAAGAGACTATGTAAACAGAGAAAGGAAATACAGGTGAAGCAGCCTCAGCTGGTCATGCCATAATCAGCTTGGGTGAAAATCCAAAACTTCTCTCACTGAAGTCAGAAACTTACATATTCTCCATCACGGGACTGCAGAAGATTGGGTGACTTAAAATCAGAGTTCCATGGCAGAAGTTCTGGACAAACACAGGAAGCTGAGGGCTGTACTACTGGATTACAGCAAAGAATATATGGCAATATTGGCAAACCCACTTCAAACCCAGTTCATACATGTGTGTTCTACGAGGGCTACACTGTTTGAGTTTCCAGAGTTAACCCTTCCAAGAACAGAGAAAATGAGACAAAAGGGCAGGGCTGGACTGTGATCAATGTGCAAAAAACCCAAGGGGCGAAATTCCCAAACAAGCAGTGGTCACTTGATGCTTCTTATATGAGGAAGTACAAAAGAAAATTGATCATCAGGAGTTCAAAACCAAAAAGCAATCCCTTGTTGTTAAATACAAGGACACTGTGGACACCAATAATTTACATGGCTGCAAGAAATTACCTGGAAAAAAGGTGAGAAAAGGCAAAGAGGTACTTGTGGACAAAGGCATAGGGTATCCATCCCCTGGGGTTCCCTAACTTCAAGAATCACAGACACAGAAAGCATGGGGAGTTTTCTGGAGAAGGACTGCTATCCGTTTGCCCTTTTTTATACTCCAAAATTGAGTACATCTGAATAAACCATAACTCACCTACATGGAGCTTATTCCCATCATTCGGGTGGTACAGTCCTAATGTAGGCTTTGAATGGATTAAAAATAGTAGGAAGATATAAGAGGAATATACTGCAGACAGACCTCTGTTTGTGTTTACAGAATTTCAGATAAATTATCTGAATAATTCTAGATATAATTCTTCTCAAAGTGGTACATAAACAGATTGACTACTGCTTTGAATTTTCAACTGCATTGCATGCTAATTATTATATTTATAAAGATGACAGCCAACTACTGAAGTTGTACTCAGTATTAAAAGGCAAGTGCAGCTAAAACAAGTGAAGCTGCCAGTAAGCCCCACAAAACACAAGAAAGTAGATTTGACTAGTTCTTTAATAAAGGAAAACTTGAGGAATTTTGCCTCTGCTTGAAACACCAGCAACATTTCTCCTACCTGAGGAGAAACAACTGAAAAGTGACCTCCTGTGTCACAAGTGCTGTGTCCAAACATCATAACAAGTAATTTTATAGATTACACTCAGGCTCTCATCCATTACATAATGTAAAATTATATCAAATATTTGGTCTGAACTTGGTAATAGCCAATTTATACTCATGCACTTTGCATCACTACTGACTTTCAGCTGAAATAATAATTTTCCTTCTCCAGCCTTTATTCATTGATACTGGCAGCAGTGGTATCTATTCTCTTTACTGTGGTTATACAAGGCCAAACTCCAAGCATTTCCCACCAGGAGATGACCAGGCTCTCCATCTCATCCCAGCGTTTAGCCCATCCTTTCTCAAGGTCTTCTTCCTTGATGACTTCCATGCTGTGTTCGCAGTGTGTATACAGTTTTGCCAGCACCATGTAAATCCCTCTTTTCCCCTCACTGCACACAATATCTATCTGATCCTTCCAGATTTATGTGTCTTTCATGCAGACGTACTATCTCGTGACAGTAAAGTCTCATGCCTTCCTCCTCCTCTTCCACAGTGTATTAACTCCTTTGCACTACAAACTATTTATAATCAACCACCCTTCTGTTATCCTTAGACTCACCCAATCCTCCCTCTGTCAGATGCTCTGCTAAACAAATTAGCTTTAATATCAGCAAACTTCACCAGCTAACACATTCAAAGAAACCATTAAACATGATTAAGCCCAAAAATGTGCTCCAGGATCACCTCCCCAAAACCCCTACAACTACAAACTTAGCTCCCCTCCTAGTACCACTGCTTCCATCACATCCTCTGTATAAGCATTTTTATTGTATTTAAATCCTAATCTCCACACTACATGAATAAGGAAATAGTTTCCTATACGTCCCAGGGCCAAATGCTCCATCAACATCCACCAAGATGAGAACCAGTCCCACACTGTTTCTAGCGGTGATCACTGATGGACAGAACTAGATCCAGCACACACTGAACAGACAAACCCGGACCAGCCAGCTCAAGAAAAAAAATCACAGACCACAGACAACATGACAAATATTAATTAAATAGGAAATGATTATTTAAAACCTGAGAGATTTACAGGGAGTTACGACTATGATTTTGAAAGACATGGCAGAAAGAAAGACGCCATTTCAAAGAAGTCTTCTCAAGAAAAGCATTCCTTTCAAATTAAATTTTCCTCACTAGTCCAGCAAATATAAGCCATTCAGAAGGCAGTATCAGTCAAGTTTTTGAGTCCTTCCACAATTCACCTCAGCATAAAAAATTTAAGTCAGAGTAACAGTTCTGAATTTAACATTTGCATTTAGCTTTAAATGTTCAGTTACACAGGGTAATATTTTAGCAAATTATTTTTCATTCATTTTATTTTGAGAATAGAATATTCAACACATTTTTACAATAATCAGAAATAAATCATGTATAATTGTGATTTAAAACAGATGGGTTGGCTTTTTATTCAGATCTAAAATGAAAGAATGTTGTAATGTATTTGAACCGTGATAGTGTGCCTCAGCCAAACCATCTTTAGTGCTTATAATTACTTTTCTGGAAATTGATGAAGGTATAATCACTTTACCTTCTTTCCCAGACATTATGTGCTAGGTTTTACCAGGTCAGTTACAGAAAATACAAGTTGTCACTTATGTGACACTTTCAATGCAAATTAAAGGCCGGTTAAAAGGGCAGAAATCGCAAAAAATACATTCCATTTGATCTCAATGCAAACATTTGAGGATGTTACAAAAAGTTAGGATAAAGTGCCCTTTAAAAACTATCACTTTGATTTTGCATACCCAAAGCATAAAATAATAGGTGTGTTAAGCTGGCAGAAATAGCATTAGCAGCTGGTTGCTCGCCATAAAGTGACCAGGACTGTTGATACTACTCTTTCATAAAGCAGGTAAACTCAGCTGGGGAAACTGAACTTTTCTTATCAAAACATCTTCCCTTAATTCTAATTCCAGTGAAATATATCTCATCTAAAAAGATACTCCAATCCTATCATTAATACTATACAAGGTTAGCATATAAAAATATAGATATAAAAACTGTATAATTATAGATAGTATACTGTCAATTGGCTTGAATTCTCTAAATTGAAGCATTTCTAGTAAAATGATTGAAAGTCAGAAGATACACAGGAAATGTCCACATCCTTTACTTACATGTAATGAAACTACAGTTCATGTCACAATTTTAATAATGAAATAAAAATGAACAAGTCATTCTAACTTGCAACAGCCCAATACAGTAATTAAACTGCTTTAAAGAACAACTTAAGAGGACACCAAATGCTTCAGCATAC
The DNA here is from genome assembly GCA_013397175.1 of Platysteira castanea. Lineage (NCBI taxonomy): Eukaryota > Metazoa > Chordata > Aves > Passeriformes > Platysteira > Platysteira castanea. Next base: position 101,826 of record VYXC01012877.1, read on the forward strand.
AAGGACCTCAGTTTTAATTACACACAATAATGAACCACATGTACAGATGCCAAACTAGATCACAGCACCCTTTAAAACGGTAGGTTGAAAAAGAGGATAAACACAAAATAAGGGAAAATACAAAATAAGGGAAAAGGACAAGATGAAATGAGTATAAATCCAGAAATATAGTAACAGGAAATAGGTACCATATGAATCAAAGGGAAGTGTCCTTTGAAAATAAATTAAATAAAAGCAACCTATACTGAGATATCTATAATCCAGGTCTCTAATACCAAGATCAAAAGAATTATCATATGTAGTAAAAAACAAGAGTACTGAAATCGTATTTCATAGCTAAGACAGACATCTCAAATACTGACTGAACGGTAAAGTTCCCATCACTTTTTTTGCTATGTTCAGCAAAAAATGAATGCAAGAATTCAGAAGGGAGGAATCTCTTGCACTGTACTATGTAATCTAGACTACAAGACTTTATGGCATTCTTGGCAGATTGCAGTTTTGCCACATTTGAGTATTTTTAAAATTTAGGGCCCATTGAGTCAATGAAATGAAACCAGCACAGCTTTGCCAACTACTAACAGAAAATAAGGCTTCCTTGAAAGATGCAAATCTGCTGTACTTTTAGGGAAAAAATGCAAAGCAATCTACCCAAAGCTCAAGAAGCAACCACTGACCATTGCATTTTGCTAACTGATCTGAACCTTAACTTGGATAGCTGTCACCTTTTTTGCATTCTGAGAAAAATGTTCAGGGAAATACTTTTTGTCAGCTAATATAAAACAATAAAAGAGGAAGTCATATTCTCCAAAGGAGGTATGGCATTTGTTATACTTACATACTGTAAGAAATGAGGCAAGATTTTCTTCCTCAGTGGAAAAGCTTTATGTTATTTTTATAACTTTACTGAGATTTGAAAAAAGGAGTGTGCAAATGCTGTGCATTATGCCAGTCTTGTGTCTCACCTGAATTCTAGTGACTCCTGACAGGTACTACTGCACCTCAGAACTATACACGTACTGGAGGTGATTCATTCCACTATGTAAATGACCTCAAAATACAGGATTAATGCACAGACATGGTGTAAAATAGAGCACTTTTCAATGACTTATAATGACTGGCAAGTGAATATCACCAGCCATAACAGATGGAGAGCAAATCCCCTCTTTCAATCCTAAGCCTTTGAGGCATTCAGGACACCACATTTCATATTTTCAGAAGTTAAATAAGACCTCACAATGGGTCTAAATCTAACCATTTCAACAAAAAGCAGACTAGACATTTGAAATATTCATTTAAATGCTTCATTATCATAAACTATCAGGAGCACATTAAAAATCTCTTTCAAAAATGCTGCCAACAAGGACTATGTGATACTGAAGTAACCTTGAATTTAACACGTAAAATACATCCTTTCCTAATAAAAACAATGTGACACATGTATTAAGACCAACAAGATCTCTGGTAAACAAAAGCTACTTGTTGAAACCAGGACAAACTTTGATATTGCTTTACCAAAAGCAATCGATGAAATTAAAACTTTTAAATATGTTATTTTAATAATAGAGAAAACTTCTAGATTTACTGTGTAAAGCAACTTATACTTAGACAAAACTACAGAGATTTAAACATAAAATCAAATATAACCAAATTCTCTCCCAGGCATATTTCAATTAAGAGTATTAATGACTGTCTTAAATTCAGCTAATCAATTTAGGTCTTAAGAGACTAGCAACTTTAAAGGAAAATGGCCAAAAGAAAATTCCTCAGGAGGAAACTGTCTCAAATTTCCCTGGGTTAGGGATACAGACAGATACAATTTCCATGGGTTAATAGAATCTTAACCTTAAAATCCTCCTTTGCCTTTCTGTTATGTTCCCTATATGTGACTGTAACTCTGGAACCCATCAAGGTCAGTCAGACCATGGCCTCCTTCGTTTCACAAGTCCATGCTGGATTTTGCAGCCATCTCTCCACAGACCGAAACCAGAGAAAGAAATAAGAGACAGCAAGGTGATCATGTAATTAAAGGCTGTTAACAGAGGCAAATGGCAGGCAGGCTACTGTAAATCAGAGAGCATTTCAAACATCTACATTTCAGCTGCTCAAAAGCGGGACTTCATACTTACCACATTATCAGTTTCAGTGGAAAAAGCTTTCCTTGCAAAGTTGTGATATGCAACCAAAAAGAAAAAATAGATCTGTGTTTTCTTATAAGGGCCAATTAACAACTCAAATGAACACCAGAAAACTGAAACTATATGCTCCTTTTTTCACACAGATAATTCTTGGTTATGTGAAAGTCTGCCGAGTATAAAATTTACCGTTTCCCTCAAAATTCCGAGTATCCCTGCAGCACATAACTAGTAAATTAACAAATGCTGCAGATCAGTTGGCATATCAATATTTCAATGTCTAGTTTTCTGAGCTCTCATCAAAAAGCTTTCACCACAGAAGCTGCATAAGCACAAATGACAGGTGGATCCCACTGGGGAAAAAAAAAAACAAACAGAAAAACCACACGCACAAAACACAAACAAGCAAAGAAACAACAAAAAAGCAAACAACCCAGAAAACTACGGACATGCCATTCCTTCATGCAGAACAGAATGCACAATCAGGTATCCTGAGAGGGTTTCTTAAGTTTCTGGATAGCTTATCTTGTTCCTTACAGCAATTAAGCTTTGTATGATGCCTGGAAGATGGGATTTTGAATTGTTTCCCTTGACCAAAAATTCTTTTTGAAAACAAACATCTCCACATTCAACTGGAAAAAAAAGCAAGACAGACAAACCATCGCTTTTCAGAAGATTCAAATACGTTCTTTTCATGAGTCACATCAGCAGCTTTTTTGGCCTACTATTGTAGAACCATAGATGTGTTTGGGTTGAAAGGGACCCTCACAGGACACCAACTAGAACAGGCTGCTCAGAGCCCCATCTATCAGCTTGTCAAACCCTTGTGCTGACCATGCCATTAGCCAGTCAAATGTTTAAGTCTGATACTGTAGACTGAGTTCAGGAATGCAAAGGAAGGAGGATGCTAAGAAGTTTCAAAAGGCAGGTAATAAACCAACTTCACTCCTTATAGCATCAAACTGCTTCTTCAGATAATCAAAGGTCTGAGCACCTTTGGATTGCTACAAAGAAGTTGAAACACTGTTATGTTTTGAAATATAACCCATCTCAGATTTGTTTATGTATGCTCTGTGAACACAGCAATGAAATAAAAACAACAATGGCCAATGAAAAACAGTTGAAAACAAAAATAAACTTGCAAGCTTTGACAATCAAGGGTTTAGAGCACTGTCTGTGCAGGAAGATACTTTTTAACAGACATGTACCATAGAGAAAATCTGATAACTGAATTAAATACATTCAGAACAAATCCTTCAGCAACAGTTTTTCCAGATGTTACAAATAGGACTTAGAAAGAAATTAAATGTGAATATTTAACAAAAAGTTCTACAGAAGTTAACATTTTGAAGATGATTAAGTCCTTGTCTGGTCCGTTGTGGATTACTTAGTCTTAATTATGTTTTCTATATTTACATAAGGCCAAAAAGCTCCAGATGTAGAAATGCTGATATTCATGGATGAACTATTACTAGGCCAGAAGCTGCCTGAAACCACAAGTCTTTTGCTGAAGAAATTCCTGCAAAACAATGAGACTTCTTTCACAGAGAAGGAAGCTGCATTTGGGAAAAGAAAAAAATAAGTGCCCCATAGAATTCTGTATAAACTCTGTGGTTTTTTTGATATTCATATAGCCAAAGCCACTTCAAAACATATGAGAATTAGACACGTAAAATATCTTCAAGCACTAACTGATACTCAGTACCTAAAATACGGATAACCTGAAACACTAGCACATAGTCTCCAACAAATAGAACTGAATCTGCACTCTCTTTAACAAGAGTCTTATTGGATGAGTCAATCACTGCTGACAAGATATTTTTATGTCCTTCTGGGAAGACTGTAGTGGAAAGAGAAGGATATTAAGTTACATTAGATTGTCAGGGTTCAGTATTCTCTATACAATGTCTCAGTAACATTTTCATATTCAGAGGGAAAATACGTAAGTGTACCAGAAGAAAAAAATTCTGCATAATAAAGCAATCTTTCAATGGACAAACAGGAAAAACCTACAAGAGTCAGAAAAATTATCTGGAAACAACAGAGATATGTTCAGAGTGTTGCAAAATGTGGAATGTGTAAAATTTGCTTAAGAAAGGATGTTCTTTAATGTTTGATCCTTTTTGCACTTTCACGCCTAATCAACAAGAAGGGATATTTAATCTGTAAATCAGAGAGCAGCAAACAAGCTCTAAGTGATGTCCAGGTGTTAGAAAAACAAAGTTCTCATTGGTAGAATTGCCTTGTTAAGGTTTAGGGCTGGACATGCTTCAGTGATCTCAGACCTAGGGGGAAGTTAACAAACCTTGGGAAGAAGGATGTACCACTTGTAGTGGGCTGAGAGAATGCAAAATTTATGGGTCACAAGGACGTACGGCAGAACTCCCACGGTAAGAAAGAAACTAATAAATCCAACTCACCAATTGTGCTGAAACCAGCTTCGGCTGGGTAAAAGGTTATTTCAGCAGGGGCAGATCACAACCACCAACCCAAGAAATCCACAGACCCAAAAGAAGAGAAAGCTTGAGCATGCAGACTAATTCACAAGGGAAGTGAGAGAATCATTAACCAATAGAGAATAATAATAAGAAGAGAGAATATCAATTAATAAGAAAACTAGGTGACTTGTGGCCAATGTACACTAATTTGTTTGTTTGCTAAAATGCATAAATAGTAAAAAGTTCTGATAGCTGGTGTCCTTGATTTATGGAATACCACTGCGTACCCAGGCTTGTTCAACTCCAAAATAAATGTTCAGTGTCTCTCTCTAGTGTGTAATTATTGGTTTGCTGCACAACAGCTAGCACATCTGATTTTTGTGGACAAGTTTTTCATGCTTGCATTGAGGGGTTAAACTACCAAAGGCTGAAGGGATGGAACAGACCCACTCCTTACTTTTGAATGCTGCATTGCCATCCAGAAGATAGACAGACACTTCATCAATAGCTTTCCAGACAACTAGCATATACATAGTAACCTCCCAATATAAGAAAATACTGGAAATGGATGTCAAGAAACACTAGAAATGCCTGCATTAGGAAAGTTACTGATAAGAAGGTTGAAAATGTAAAAGATTTCTCTATGCATAATATTGCTCAAAGAACTAAAAGAGGAACAAAGAAATTTCACTTCAAAGTATGAGAAAATACTTACTATATGGACAAGAGGAACAAGAGGTAGGAGAGCAGTAAAAAAAGTATATCAAAAGATAGCAATCTGGTTTGGGCTTACTAGTAACTTTTCCTTAAAAGGTGAAGGAATAAGCACAGCTGAGTATTTAGCTTGCTACGTTTTGGATGAAAACTGGTTACATGAACACTCTTCTTGTTCTATAGGCTGGCTCCCTTAAAAATACTTATCATAAACAGATCCGATAAGACAAAACACTAACAGCAGAAAAAATTCAATTATGTCTAATTGTGACTGACAAGACAATTCCAGGGTTAAAAAAAAAAATGTTCCAAGAAAACAACTCTGAAATGTCTGAGATTCCCATTGAAGTGACAGCCTACACAATAATGTAGGAAAAGCTCTTTTGCTCTGTATTGTATCAGTGAAGCTGCTCCTCTTCTTAGTGGGTATCTGTTTAAAAAGCTTCTTTTGGTTTTTATAAAGCTGCATATACAATACCAAATTTCTATCCCATGTTTTATTTCAGTCTGGCACAGGTATGGCTTTTGGAATAACAAAATAAATTTTGAATCACTAGCCTCAAAAGTAGTACATGCTATTTGGGAGGCAATGCAAAGAGAGGAGGAGATATGGAACACACCATCAGTGGAGGTGTATGCTTTATAATTCGTGCACATGCCAAAGTTAGATTTGGGACTATCCTGGGACTTCAATAAAATGCTTTTGAAAATTAAAAATAATGTTCTTCCTTTATAGGCAATAAATTAATTATTCATGTAACCATCTATTATGAAAGGGGATATTGATTTCCTTGTGCATATGTTGGATACGGCACAAATTCTTACTATGTCTTCTCCTTCTAGATAATGGAACAAAGAATCAACACTATACTGCTCGCTGTACTGGTTTCAGTGCAATTAAAACAAAAAGTTTAGCAGAAGTAAGACACTTCATTCTTCTGAGATGAAGAAATTTCTGCTATCCAAAACCACAAAGAAAACCACCACTGCAGAAACTTCCTAAGCAGTTTTTCGCCCATCTCCCAGAGCATTAGATCATAGCACTCTCATCAAGCAAGAAAAGCCATGAAAGAGTCTGCGACAAGCAGTATCAGAAAACTGTAGTTTTGTTGTGAGCAGCTAACTGTGAACAGTGCAGGTGCTCCTGCAGCAGCCCCGAGAGGCATCAATAGCTCTCTGCAATGAACGTCAGTCAAAAAGGCAGATGCAGAACTGCTTAAATGAGCAACTGCTAAGACAGTGAAGCTAAAATGACGGAAAATTAATGATGCAATTCCTTTAAAGAATACAGAAATTACAGGAGCAGTTCTTAGTCCATGAGGTCAGCTTACCTTTCACAGTTTTCCTTATTTCACTGTCCCTCTCGGAACAGATTGCCATGAGCTCACTGCTGACATACAGCTGACTACTAGTACACAGAAACCCTACTGTTGTGGTGGCACCCCAAAACACCTCTACATTTAATGTGCTGCAAGGGTTTCCATCAGAAGCCTTGGCAGATTCAAAGTTATTTTTCAGGAAATTTGGCTTTCATTCCTGGAATTCCAAAGACCAACTTAAGCTGAAATATCTGCTTCTTGACACTTCAGACTTTGTACAGACAGAACTACTTCTGAAATTTGAGAAAAACTGCCTGAATAGAACTGCAGGATTTGACTAATTGTAACCAGAGGGTCCCATTTTGGCTTCCTGGACACTAGCCTGTAAAATCTGTTTTCCAATGGCTTACGAAACTTAAACCATCGAAGCTGCTATTTTCCATGTTGGAGCATCTGCTGCAGGCTGGTTCCTGTCCCTGCTAGCCTGGGCTAAGGGAAAACTATTTCTCTGTTTCAAGAAGTAAGGCACCCAGAGCAAATTTGGTTTGTCTCAGGTGGAGGAGGCTTCAGAGTTTCCTATGTGTGAACATACTGAGCATACGTTACCCTCAAAGGACAAGTAAGTGTACATATAGGAACACTGACATTTGGGGCAGAGAACAAGACTTTTCTTGCCATTACTGATGTTTTCAAGCAGGAGATATTATACCTCCCAGTTAGGAGACAGCAACTCCACCCTCAGTATTCTTCACGCTGATACCTAAAAAAGGGGGGAAAGGCCCAGCTGGAAGACAAAGAGACAGGCTATTTTCATTCATCTCTTCTTCCATATGCATTACAAAACAGCCTTCAATTACATGATAACATATTTTCTATAGGACCTGTAAATAATTCATTTCATAGACTTTATTCTGGGAATGAATCAAGAAAGCAGTGGACCATTAGCTACAGGACTCCTACCTCATTTTTTGCTAAAGCTGGATGATAAATGAGTCAGGGAATTGTAGAGGGAGAAAAAAACTAGGCTCATAGCAAATACATTTATTAATTTTAAAAGCTATTTTGGGGTTTGCATGTTTCTTGGCGATGGGAGAATCAAGTGTTTCACTTATCTGGAGTTCTGTTTACTATTTACCTAGATATTCATCTCTACTTCTGTAGAGATCGAACCTAAAGTAACAGATTGCTTTAAATCTCTGAGTTTTTTCCTCCGGATCAACATGTAACCCATGCTATTGAAAGAAACTGGAGGAAGAAGAAGGACTATGCATACTAGCAAGCAACAACCACCAAGGAGAAAGAACAGACTTCAGGACTAGCAACACAACAGCAAAGACTTTTGCAGAGGAATATGCATAGTTAGATGCACATTCTTGACTGGCTGCAACAGCCACAGTCTGTGCTGCCACCTGTGTTTAAGACATCTCCTAGTGGATTTCATTAAAAATACCATCTCTGTAGCTGGGAAGCACAAAGAACAAGTACATGGCTCCAGCTGCACTACTGAAGCAGTGTGACTGTATGAATCAAGATCAATGCCCAGCTGCCAATTAAGATGTGAAGTCAGGTGCACAACAGCACTATGCACTCAGCTATCAGAATCACACGGCAATAAACTCCTAAATATACTGCTAAAAACACCAGCACAATAAAATGATTCCAGCATTTCATGTCGCATTGCCATTAGAAACAGCTCCTTCGTGAGGCAGACATAAATTTAGCGTTCATCTAAACTGTTGATATTGGAATGCTTCTTTCCCACCCCATCGCCAAATCTAAAGAGAAATTTACATTTTGTCTCTCTCTTTCTTAATACTTCTCTGCTGATCCTTTATGAGAAACATTTTTAGGATATATTTCTTCTTCTTCTTTGAGGAGCTTCCACTGATTTCAATTTAGACCACCTTCCTGGTACAAGATAACTAACAGGAAAGCAGACCAAATGCCCAGGAGGAATTGTGGAACAAGTGGCATCTGAGCTGTAGAAAGGACTTCAAAAGCAACCCATTCTGTCTGACTCCCTTTCATTTGAAAACTACCTACAAGCTCTAGGGATGCATTAAAGCTAAAGCATAGCCTGGATAATCTACAAATGCAGGGCCCCACTTGGAATGAGGAGGGCAGTGAAATATTTGGCAGTATGGTTACTCCTAGACACTGGAGGGCCTCTTTTGGAATGCACAGCCTTATCAACCAAACTATTCAACCGTGGCTTAATCAGTGGTTGGTGAGCTCAGAAACGGTAGCTCCCAGTTGTGCTTCTCTTATGGCCCAGCTAATTTCAAGTGAAAAAAACAGTTTAAAACTGAAATAAAAGACAATTAGTAGCATTAGGCATCCCTTGATCACAACTTTCTAGCAGAAAGTGAAAGTTAAAAGTGGTCAGTCCACCACAAAGGCATCACAAGCAGCTATAGCATCTGTAAGCGAAAACGAAGATTCCTTAATCAGATGAACACAGGTGGCAGAAAGACTTGAAAGCAGACAATTATTCCTTTTGAACTCTACTTTTGACTGCTGCACTCAGCATTCCTCAGGTGGCTGGAACCCTTTCAATACTGCTTCTATTAGCAAAAGAGCTACAGTAGATGAGTAGCACCAGTTCGCAATTCAGTACTTTTTTCATGCTCTGACAACAGCAAGCCAAGGCTGAGGCGGACAAAGCACTGAAAATAATCACTGGTGAGTGAAAAGCAGTGAGAGCTGCTCCTCTGATGAAAAAGCAATTTCTATCTCAGGACAACCATATAACCCCTTAAAAAGTTTCTGTTTGCTTTTATAGAAAATTCTCTCCATTCCCTTTTCTTTCTCCTCAGTTTGCATTAACCTAGGTATACTTACCTGACTGAAGAAAGGATTATTAGGTAAAGTAATAATCATCACTTAACAATGGCACCTGTTCAGTCATATAGTACGAAAAAACAAGGTAAAACAAGTCATATTTGGATAATCTCTGTCCAAACTCAAATTCAAAAGGAGAAATCTTATGACCAGAATAGATGATGTTATAAACTACAACCACTGCTAGTAACTGCTGCACTTGGGAAATAAATACATAATGCACAAGGCCAGGTATAAGAAAAGAAACTCTAATAAAACTGAGAGCTAAACTTGGTATTACTTGTCACTGCTCAGGAGGCAGGAACTGTGGGTAAATAATATAAAAGGACCAAGAACAGTAAACATTCCCTTGTTATCAGACAACTTTCTTAAAAAAAGATGGAAAAAACCCAACAAATATTAAATTTTAATGTACTGAAACTCAATTACAAATCTACAGAAGTGATTAATCAAGAGAAAAATATTAAAAGAAGCAGTTATAAGTAGGAACTGCATATCATTGCCACTGGTGTTTCAACTGCAATATCCAGAGAAGGTAATTAGCAGAAGTGGCCTTGTGAAAGACCTCTATGTCCAAAAGCCTGTTTGCTTTCTCAACTGTATTACCTGGTAAAATAAAAGATACTGCCTCTCTCAGAAACTGATCTTTTACATCTCTAAAAGATCAAGGATACAAAGTTAAGAAAATAAATATATTTGAAAGGCTTTAGCTAAATTTGTCAAACATTCTAGATATACTGTCAGTTGAAAAAGAAGACTGAAAAATGCACTGAAAAATAATTGCGATAAATCGTAATGTATATGATCCCTTTATAGTGCATTGAAACTGTGAATTGCTGTTCAGAAGTATTTTTGTCAGAACAGTTACTCAGATTCTTCAGGACTTGCTCCTAAAGCAATGTTTTGGCATTCTCATGAACTTACTTTAGTGGATGCGAACAGCAATGAAATTCAAGATACTGCAAATCATTTTCCCTTAAAATCTCTGAATTAAATCCAAATTAAGCATGCAGAAGAACGTAATTTTTTTATCTACAGTGACATCTAGTGTACAAAATCAAAACCACAGTTAAACAGGCTTCTGGAGAAAAGATACTATTTTCATTTACTGTGTGATTACTGACCAAGATAAACAAGAATAATTAACATCAGCCCTCTTAAAAATTTCATATTATCTCTTCCTCTGCACAACACTCACAAGCCGGCTGAGGCAACTCTATTAAACATAATATGTCAATAAGAGACTACTCAATGTGAATGTGCACTTTTCCTTTCCATACAAATTCAGTTTGATAAACGAACATATATTACATAATTGTTGGAGGACAAACAATTGTTGAGAAAGCCAACATCCCTAGGAACAGAGTTGCTACTCTATTTATTCTACCAATTTTCTAAAAGAAAACAAATTCAGCAGCAACATCTGACTTTAATTCTTTCTGCCAGTTCCTTAGCTGTGCAATCCTGTGTAATTTTGCAGAGATTTTTAAACCTCTTAAAAATTCAAGCAGATGATATAGCTTGTAGAAAGGAAACAAAAACTGGAAGCATGCAATGAGAGTTTTCTAATACAAACATGACAAACAGAAGTTATAAAATATCAAATAAAATTTGTTCAAGTCAAAGTACAGACATAATTTTCCCTTTAGAAGTACACAGAGATGCGTCAAACACAGCCAGCAACAGACATTACAACCAAAATGCAACACCAATATCTCTAACTAGCAACAAGTTTACAAAAATTATTCACTTACTGAAATACGAAAAAAACCTTAGAAACAATTCCTGCCAAACATACAAATAAATACATATGCCAAAGCTGCAAATACTTTATATACAGTATAATGTAGACATTGTTTTATATACAAATGCACACCAGTCTTTTAACTCCTTTTTTTTTCATCTGACCTGTAAATAGAACCAATTTTAGAACCTGTTCTCCACAGGCATGTGACCAGAAGTCTTTAAAACTCACATGTACTTTTTAAGTGCATGATTAAAGCCTATATACTTTTTAGAATTTCTACAGTTTGTTACTCAGGAGCCCAAGAGCTTGTACAACTCCTCTACCTTACAGCCATAAAAAGTGGAAGTAGACACTAGAATTTTAGGTGAAAGCAGAAGGTGCTAATTGAGAGCACTTCTCACCTGAGGACTGAGCTTGTTAAAACAATGACATGAAAGAATGAAGAAAACAAATGCTCACCAAAGGGCAACATACTGGGGTAGAATACAACACAAGTGAGAAGAGGAAAAGCAGACCAGTGGGTCACGGTTATAAGGTAGTAACAGTTAATAGGTAGTAGCAAAAAGGCATAAAACAGCAAAATGGGATCATATGCCAAGCGTTTCAGGCAGAAGAACCGAGACAATAGTGTTTAAATACCATTCAGCAACTGCGGATTAAAGATTATCTGGAAATGCAAATAAACGTAGACAAATACAACATTTATATAGAACACAACAAACTGCTCTTGACAGAGTTCACTATGATATGCAAGCCACCATGGAAAGCAAATTATTAAAATAAAATATATTTGCTTCTGCCACCCTAATCTACACCTCGTAAAGAGCAACACAACTGCTTTGAGTTTTGGTCTCCTAGTGTCTTTGCTGCATACAGCCAAGATTCCTCAATAAAGAAAATTCCCCTGCTTAGATGATTATGTGTCCACCAAAATAATTGTTCAGTATTCGTCTGTATTTATTCATCATGGCAAGTCAAGGCTGTGGACACTAACAGCCTGGTCAGAGAGGAATTTTCCAGCTTCCAGCCAGACTTTGTGAGAAAGTGTTGCTTTCTCACAGCACGGAGCTGGGAACCGGGAGAAGTTTTAGTAAACTATCTTGTAACTATCTTGCACCTGGTGTTTTCATGTTACTATGTTTTGAAAGGGGTGTTGGTAGTGGTTAGCCGATGGTAATGAGGGGTGTTCATCAAAAGAATCAATAACCACTTGAGCAAACCTGCCTACAAAAAGAGTATTTTATCATAATAAAGTGCCTTTTGACATCCTGGAGTTATGCCCCCCTTCTTTCACCGTCCCCACTACAACAGCGACACAAGGCTACTTCATCTCCCACAAAAAGAGGCATGATATAAACAAACAGTAGATACTAAGGCTTGCAGACAAGCAGTTTTCATACAGTTTTCTTCCTCATGTAGGAACAATCATTGTTAAGGCATAAATACGTACTACTAAGCAGCAGTCAACCAAACAGCCCAAAAAAGAAAAAGAATAATCAAATAAAATGTCAATAAACAGTGTTCAATAACATATTTACACACCATGTGGTGAAGCGCTGCAGGAGAATTAGTATTTTTGATGCAAGTGAGGTGATGTCACTAAATCCAAAAGGACGAAGCCAGCTGAAGCAGTGACTAGTTAAAACTATTGATTACGAGGACACACGCACAAAAAAACCTCCTGTCTTTTAACAGACTCTGATGGTAGATCTCTCTGCATCCTTTGACATCAGTTGACCACCAACACACAAAGCTAATGACATGACTAGATTCAAACAACAAGATAAGGAAATAAAAGGGAACTTTAAATCTACTTCAAACTAAAAGTAATTTTAAAAGAGCATTTAAATACCTTTACACTAGCTACAAATGACATACATCAAAAACACAAAAGCTCAAAGTCATACCAATTTCTACACAAACAGAAAAAGGGAAAAGAAATTTAAAAGAAAGTTGGGAAGAAAAACCAGCAGAAAATTATATAAAAGAGTACACATTTTGAAAAGATTAATATAAAAGCTGCTAAAGGTTAGAGAAAAAAATTGAAACATGCACAAAGGATGACCAAAAAAAGGTGACACTAAATGAAGAAAGATCTCTAGAAGAATGACAACATATGCAGTCAAATAAAGCAGCCACATCAAAAGAAGTTTTGTACCAATTAAAGCCTCAAGGCAAGAGAAAAATCCGAAGTTGGATAGGTTACCCTAACATCTTAGACCCCATGATTGATCTTTAGGAGAACAGTACAAAAAGGACTAAACTAAGGAAAAGACCAAACATGATTTCTTCCCTCCTCCTCTTCTTTCTGGGAATGTGTACAGAAGAATATTAAGATAAGGCAAAAAAAAAAAATTCACACAAAGATCCAATGAGGTTGAGATGAAAGCAAAATGCTACAGTTAAGTGCTGAGGTTGCAAGACACCTGAAGACAGAGAAGCAATGTAAAGCGACACTGTTCTGTAAGGTGCAATCCTTTGGTGACATTTAAAGAAATAACCCAAAGCCTGCGGACTTAAAACCAAACACTATCACTTTGGGTTCTGATGCAGTACTTTACCCAATGATGAAGCATCATCCCGAAATTCATTAAGTACATTAAGCACTAAAATATCCTTGCTTTTATTAGAAACAAGGACAGGTGACAGATTGTAATACTAAGTTTAGTCAGGTTAGAGTGTCACTTTGTGTTACAGTGAGAAGATCAAGAATGAAAACAAATGTCACTACTGGAAACAATCCTTGGCACTTCAGACAAATCAACAACACCAAGAACCTGCCATGCTATGCAATAAGGAATCCTTCATACGGAATCAGCACAAATTTAAACCCTGATGTATGCAGTGTCCTAAGCTTTGAATACAGAAAATGAGAAGATTTGGGCTTTAGGTGTGAGTTGGCAATAATTCAGACTCCAGAGGAAGCCAGACAGTCACCATCCAAAAGGATTGGATCTTCCAAAAGCACAAAAGAAAGCAAGCACACTATCAGGGCTACCATTCCCAGCCCAAGATACGTCCAATCTGTCAACAACAGAATGAAGGACTACACAAGATATTCACAGCTGATAGTGACATTCAGCCACCGCACACTGCCCCAAATCCAAAACTGACAGCATTTACAGATAGGATAGTTCAACATACTCAGTCTAAAGATGTACACTGTGATGGAAAAACGTAACTTCAGGGGAACTACGCACAAATGTCGAAAGGGATAAAAGCTACGAGCAGAAATAAGGAAGAATACTGGGATGCACATGTCAGGTGCACATATGGTACAGCGCTGACTAGAATAATTGAATTTTAAGCTGCCAAATACTTTTTAACAAAAACTTGCCTTCACACGCTATTTTCTGTTCCTTGGTACTTTCTAGCTGGATAGTATTCTCCATTCTCTATGAATTATGTTCAAGGTAGCATTTAGATGCTGCTGGTCTAATTTTAAATAAGGTTTAGAATAACTGGCAAGGGTGAACAAGTTTAAGGAACACCTTCCTTACAAAACATCATTTCTTTGTCAGGCACCTTTGCCTAATGAAAGCACTGTATTCAGTGAAAGCCAGATAATTTTTTCCAGCAACATCTGTTGATCTAGTAGAAGACACCAGCATGCCTTGTGATTCTTACTTGCATTTTGCAAGGCTTATGCAAAATCCTTTCAATTATTTTGGATTTAAACATTAACAGATTTTCCCATCAGCCTGTGAGAACAACTCAAAATCATGTGAACTTTATTATTTAGAACTTAGTACAAAAAAGCATAACTACATACAATAAAGTAGGGAATCCCATTCGGCTACAAGTGCACTTGCAACTCGCAGGCGTATGCCTACAAGATTTGGAGCAAGAAGTGTTAGAAATTGAAAAGCAAATGGTTTTTAATTTTCCAAGTCTGCTGCAGGGCAGGAATTGGAAGGCAGCAACTATCTCAGGATGGCAAAGCCAGGGCGAGGCAAGGGAAAGAAGGTTTTAAATATAATACAACCATGAAGTTCTAAGTCCCTTAAAGAAGAATGTCCTGAAAGTTACTGAATTATGGCATGGGGAAAGTGGCAGGTGTGACTTCTGTGATGTGGACATACAAAGACGGTCTCACTTCTCAGAGTGCCAAGACAATCTGTTTTTACAAATTACAACATGTACAGCCTCTGTGTGCAAGGGAGGGACATTAATGACAAAATAAAAACCTCAGTGAACTCAGAGAATCCGTAAGAAAAAACACCACTGCCCTCTAAAGTTTAAAATCTGCCTTCCAGTGACTCAGTCTGGCAAACTTCCAAAAAGCCCTTTCCCACTCATATGATGTCAGTGATTTCACAAATCATTAAACAAGAAGTGAATAAAAATATGGATGCTTTCAATGAAATTGTGTAAAATAAAACAGTACAACTAAGAAATCTTTTGCAGATTTTCAGGGAGTTTGGGACAAAGAAAGTTTGATCAATTGCCTTTAACCCAAAAGGGGAATATAAGCTATATTCATACACTCAAATATCATCCTATGAGAGTGCATTCATACAGAAGCTGCATGAGTTAAGCTATAAAAATGCTCAGCACTAGAAAATCAGAAATTACAGCTTCTGTGTTTAAGTCCTTTAGATTCAAGTATGTAACAAATGCAGCTTTCCCTTGTTTATATGTATTGTTCAGTTAACAATACATATAAACAAGGGGAAGCTGCATTTGTTACACACAGCTATGTATTCAGCTATTTATTACATACAGCTAATGATTCTGTAATTTCTGTGCGGGAATCAGTGCATTTTCAACACAGAACTTTCAAAATTTCCCATATGCAACATAATGTTCACTTCCACAATTCACCAAAATTAACAAATTCTCCATGTGACAATGGATTTCCCAATCCACACATGAATAAAGAGAGGATTAACGAAGTTTTATGTATGTTTAGATGCTTCAAAATAACAGAAAGACCTTAAAGTTGTACCCAAAACATCTCTGATGAATACGCAATTGATAATTCCTAGTTCAGTACCTAGATAGACGTTAAATAGTCCATTCTGTCATGCCAACTGCTAAGTAATTACCAACCCTGCTCCATTCTCTCGACTATTTGTGCTTTATTTTTATTTTTAAGCAGAGAGCTACTCAACTCATGTAGAAGTCAGATCAAAGACAATGGTGTACTTGAAGAAAAAAATTTATGAAATCGAAAAGTGAAACAAGAAAAATCAAGTTTCAGATCAGTGATACGGAGAATTAAAAAATTACTTCTAAATGCTTGCTTGAATTTCACTACAAACAAGTTATGTTCAACAAAACATGAAATCTTAAGCTTTGTTTTCAAAATTTTTAATTAACAGGACACTTAAAACATTTGGCAACAAAAATATTAGTTAACATGATGAAAAAGATATTGTGGGAATTACTCCTCTCTGTGTGTGTGCATGCACACGTGCTCATACATACGCATAGAATCATCAAGGAGCCCATTAAAATATAACCTCAGACTACCACCTAATTGTGCACCAAATACCAATATAAAATCTCACCAGGACAATGGAAAATCTATATCTACTATGCACCACATTCACTGAGATACCCAATGTAAGATAAGAAGTGATTATTCACAGGTCTTGTTGATACAACACAAATACCAAGGATATGAGAGATCCACCTGTCCCTGGCCCAGGCTTTCTGCATTTGTAACTCAATAAAAACATTCAGCAATTTAAAGATTTGTTAGACAGAAGCTGTTTTGCACTGTGGGGTCACTATGGTGAATACCAGAAAGAGTTGAGCCAAAGAAGACAACTTAGAAAAAGAACTTTTTTTAAGGAAAAGTACTAAGTCTAGGTCAAATGCCAAGAGGGAAGTTTATTTATTTGTCTTACTTTCAGAATATCTTGAGTTTCGTTCCACTTTTTAGTCCACTCTTTGGTCAGTTCTTGTACCTATAAAAGAAAATAAATATTGAAAGAAAATCACATCTCTTCCAAAGTTCTTGATAAATGCATTCTCCTACTTAGTACTCAGAGAAGTACTAAGTATTTGTGCAATTCTTTGTGAAGTTTAATACTTAAGCATTTAGAAGAGCACTGATGCTCCTGCAGTAAGTTGTCTTACCTTACTTCTCCCTCAAAACACAAAATTCTTATTTACACTGTAAGATGAAATGAAAGTCAGGGGTAATTACTTCAAATAATTGTCTACTTTCAAATAGTTTCATAAAATGCTTCAATTCTACAAAGTCTACTGCCACAGACTGATCCCTCAGCTATAACAGGCCAGCTCCTTTTCCATGGTACACGTAGGCAAGCTCAGGCAAAAATCCCCTCCAGAGGATGGCATGCAGGGGGAGAGGCAGACCAGTAGCCTTCAGGAGAAAACCAGAGCAAAATTTGCTGCAACTTAGAAACTACCCACTTCATTGTCACCAGCACAGAAGTGAGAAGATGCTTGCAAAGGCATTACAGACAGGGAGAGCACTGGGCATAGAATCATTTAGGTTAGAAAAGACCTTAAGATCATCAAGTCCAACTGTTAACCCAGCAAGGCCAAGCCACTACTGAACCACATCCCTCTGAAGTGCCACATTTATAGGTCTTTTAAATATCTCTAGGGATGGTAAATCAATCACTTCCCTGGGCAGCTTTTTACAATGCTTGACAACCCTTTCCATTAAGAAATTTTGCCTAATATCCAATCTAAACCTCCCCTGAAGCAACCTGAGGCCATTTCCTCTTGTCCTGTCACTTTCTACCTGTGAGAAAACTGACCCCCACCTGGCTACAACCTCCTTTCAGGTAGCTGTAGAAAGTGAGAAGGTCACCCCTGAGACCCTTTTTTTCCAGGTTAAACAACCACAGCTCCCTCAGCCACTCCTCCCTCACACTTGTGCTCCAGACACTTCCCCAGCTCCGCTGTCCTTCTCTGGACTCACACTAGCACCTATAAGTCCTTTTTGACGTGAGGGGACCAGAACTGAGCACAGCACTTGAGGTGTGGCCTCACCAGTGCCAAGTACAGAGGAAGTATCACTGCCCTGATCCTGCTAGCCACACCATTACTGATACAGGCCAGGTGCTATTGGCTTTCTTGGCTACCTGGGCACATGCTCGCTCATGTTTAGTTGCTGTCAACCAGCACCTCCAGGTCCTTTTCCACTGGGCCACTTTCCAGTCCCTTTTCCCCCAGGCTGTGGTGCTGCCTGGGGTTGTTGTGAGACAAGGGCAGGACCCCACTTCACCTTATTGAACCGCATGCCACTGGCCTCGGCCCATTAATCCAGCCTGTCCAGATCCCTCTGCACAGCCTTCCTACTCTCCAGCAGATCAACACTCCTACACACCTTAGTGCCATCTGAAACCTGACTGAGGATGCACTTGTTCCCCTCATCCAGATCATCAACAAAGATATTAAACAGGACAAATACTGAGCCCAAATACTGAGCCCTGGGGAAGACCACTGGTGACTGGCTTTCAAATGGATTTAACTCCACCACTTTCTTGGCTCAGACATCCAGATAAGTTTTCTGAAACAACGCACCTGGGCAAGCCATGAGCAGACAGCTCCTCCAAGAGAAGGCTGTGGGAGACAGCGTCAAAGGCTTTCCTACAGTCCACATAAAAAATATTCGCAGCCTTTTCCTCATCTGCAAACCAAGTCATCCTCTCATAGAAGGAGATTATGCTGGTCAAACAGGATCTGCCTTTCCTAAACTCATGCTTAAGGGGCCCGATTCCCCTGGTTATTTTGTACATGCTGTGTGATTGGACTCAAGATGACCCACTCCATGACCTTCTCCCAAACTGAGGTCAGGCCAACAGAATGCTTAGGATTTGTCCTTCCTTTCCTAATCACGCAGTTGTCCACCTCATAAGTTAACTTTCATATAATGCCATTGTACAAAGAAAGAAGTCCTTGATGCAGTTGCTCCAAACATCTCACCATTTGCCATTTGCAGCTATTTTTTTGTCTTTGCGGATCAGCTCCAAATTAATACATGAGGACTACAAAAAATTGTCTCATCTCTAGCTGCATCTTAAGATTTCAACAAAGACAAGTAAGCACAATTTTCAATGCACCACTATAACTCCTAGTGCTGCTAACTGGAGCATTAAAACAAAATAAATTTCAAAATATTAAAGAAAAACAAAGAAAGTCTATCATAGGTCTGTTCACCATACCAGAAGAATTTGTATTGCTCAGAAACATCATTTTTAATTCAAATTTAAAAATGAAACCTTTTTACATTAAACGACTCCAAACTATTCTTATATAAGGAAAATCAACTCATTAAAGAAAGTCACCATATACTTGTCAGGTAAAATAAATATGGTAATTAAGTCTTTAAATCTATACAAACAAATTAGTTATTGCACTCATTCAATTATAAAAAAGGTATAACCACTGCAACATCTACTAAAAATTTTCTGTAATTACGTCTATTGTAATTATCCTGAATAGTAATCACATAACCTTTTAATGAGGCTGACAAAGGTAATAAAATATGCTTGATATACCCCACACAGCAGGGTGAACACCTCTGAGCAGGATAAGCAGTGGTTACTGTCAGAGCATGAATAACATATTCTAATTAGCCCACAGTCAGCAATTTATATTACTCAGCTACTCTTAGATAAAAGCTTTTTGTTTGTACTCAAAAATAAAACTAAGTATATAAATAAAACAGGATTATCAAAGCAAGACTTCAATTTTCTAATCCTAAAAGTCCAAGCAGCACCAGTATAAATTCTACCATTTAAACCAGCTAAGAAGCCCGTTTTTTAAAGGCATCATATCTACATTTGATTGGCATCTTTTGACAGTATTCAGAACTAAATATTTGCTGACATGTAGTTGAATAATTCCAAATACTTCCCTCTTGCCTCTTCCAAAATATGACTATTACTCTTTATTAAACCAATTTGCAACAGCTTTGAAAGCCAGCTAACATATAGAAAAGAATTAACATAGAATGATACAATAAAGAATGAAAGATTGCTAGTCAGAGAAATTATAGTACCATTATATCTAGATTCTTCTGGATGCTGTGAGTTATCCAAACTGTCTGGAAATTTTTTCCAGCCTCTACACTTGGCTGGATTATTGAAACAACTTGGTGAGAAGCACACTGTGAAGTACACCTAGATCTCAGACCCTCCCCCAGGAAAACTGCTAATTAGGCACTTAACATATTTGCACACACTAGATTTAAATACTGAAATTTTCTAAAAACCTACCCCACACCAGAAGTTATAAATTACTGGAAAGCATAGAAGAGTTGGCCATTCTCCCCATAAATCTTCTGATGTTTTTCCTACACACTGAATATTTTGTTACTGCGATTACTTGCTACTCATTACTGTGGTTTAGTGGCTTTTTCCTCTCTAGTCTATTTACAAACGTATTATCTTAGTAAGGCAAGCTGGTCAGGGAACAAGTCTTTTCGTTAAACAGAACTGCTAAATAAATATCAAAGATATATTTTGTTCTTAGTTATAGTGTTATACTAGTAGGATAACAAAATTACTAATTCACACACTTTTTTTTTTTTAACGCATCAAGGCAATGCTGCTGGAAGGACAAAATTTAGTTGTGCATTAAAAAAAAATCCTGAAAATTACGAACACTCCTGCATCCAGACCACCCACCTTTCCTTTTCTTTGATGTTTAAAAACTGCTTTATGAAATTTTAACTCACCCTTGCTTCATTCTGCTGAAGCTTTTCTTCCATACTTAAAGCTGTCGGAGAATCCAAGAGTGCAATCTAAAATCATAAAAAGTAAACATCAGTTCAAAATGAAAACAGTAACAATTTCTGGGGGAACCATATGAAATGCAATTGTTCAACTTTTCTGATTCTTTAGCATAAACTCCTTCGAACTTTAATATATATCATTTTGCCTTGAAATGCTGTGAACAGAATAATCAAATTCCTGTCAAAGCAGATATTTCAAATACAAATTGGTTTGAGAGTACTGTTTTCACTAGCTGCATACACACAGTCACACACATGGAGGCACCAAAACCAGACATATTTATAACAGGTAACTCCTAATACAGCCTTCATTATATTTCTACTAAACATGAAAATTTATTTTGCATGAATAGTTATCCATTTTTCATTAATAAGTATGTATCTGCTTATCTTTAATAACTATATCTTAAGGTAACTGGCCTTAAAAGAGGAAAACTACTAAACAATAAATAAACAGGCAGTAGTCACTGTACGTGACCTTCTACACTGAATCCAGCACCACATTTTGGTAATCAGTATCTTCAGACCTACAGAAGCATTTGCAATACAGTGTTCCAGTAATACAAAGGAAAACCACAAAAAAAATTATACAGAGATTTATACTAATGTGCATACATAACACACCACCTGCTGTTTTACCAACCATCACAAATTTCATTAACTTAAGCAAGATCTCCACTGTCTCCCACATAGCCATCTACCATATCCTACCACTGAACCAGATTTATTTTGCAATAACCACTATTTCACAGCTTGAAACTAGGTCAAAGCATTCAAACTTCAAGGGGGTCCAGTTATATCTACTTTGTTAACTCTAAATCAAACCATAATTTGAAAATAAATTAATTTTCCCCTCCTAAAGAATATGAAGGAAACACAAGTAATTCAACCTCATAAAGAGTTTCTTGATTGTTTGTAACAAAGCAGAGCTCTCTGCTTCAATCATTTACAACACGCGTTTCTTCTTCCAACAGTGGTTCCCATTCCCTTTTTCAGCAAATTTTTTTATAGCATGAAATCCAGTTGAAGTCCTACCATTCTACTAACAATAGTCCACACTGAATTGACATTTCACATTGCACAGCCCTTCTAAAACAGAATGACATAGTTCTACAAATAAATCTGAAGTATTACTTCAGATACTTCCAAATTATATTTGCTCAAGTATGAAATCTAGCAGTCCTGAATGACATCATGTAGAAGAGACAACTGGCCTGAGCCAATTGGATATTCTTTACTGTTACTTAGGTTTCACCATCCTGGGAACACAACAGAAGCTAAACTTAACTGAGCCTGCACAGTGAATGTTTATAGCAGATCATACTGACAGAGCAAGAAAGAGAATCATGCAGAAGTGAAGCAGAGCATGATTTTTGTTTTCTTAAACTACCACTGAAAATATTTTTACATATTTAGCATGTTACGTGCCTTCTAATGCACTGTGCAGCCAAACACAAATAAAATGTATTGTTTAAATCCATTTATACTCCTACATTTTCATATTTACACATCTTAAATACTTTAAATCTTCTACTTCTTTTAAGATACTACATGAAATACCTCTTCAGTCCATCAGGACAGACTCAGAAGGTATGTTCTAGCTCAGTCTCCTTATGCTGCCTTTGACTACCTGTTCCACAGCACACTGCAATCCAGCCCAGATTATATTACGAGAAATGTAAAAGCTTTGGGATGACAATTTTTCCCCCTTATGTTAAAAGAGGTAATCTGCTGGCCATGTGGAAACTGATTCAATCAGGAAACTAACATTCATTCACAGCCTCATAGAGCTTGTTTACTCAAATCATTATAATGGAAGATAATTATCTCATTACATTCCAGAAATAGATGTTATAACTCAAGGAAAATTACACATAAATTCCAAGTAAAGCTAACCTGATTCCCTTGAACAAGCAGGGCTTTTAGTCGGGCTATTTCAGCTCTCAGCTCACGGATCAGTTTGACGTTAGGATCCTCATTAATAGTAGGCTTGTTGATGATGTTTTTGGCTCTATTTGCATAGCGAAGTGTACTTAAAGTTTCTCCATAATTGACATCAGCAGGTGAAATAGCTAAGGACACAAAATCAGAAGCAGTTTATCTAGCACCATATATGTTTCATTTACTGAAGTTAATTTATATTTTAATACTCAGATAAATTCCACATGAGTGAAGAGACAGAAATACATCATTAACCAGTATGGATACAGTTTGTTCCAACTCTTCACCTAACTCTACTTTCATGTCACTGTAACTCTGCATAAGTAAACACTGTACTGAGGTAAGTGTACCAGGATAATCACGTCTAACAACCAAGTGTTGCTAAGAAATCTTGTTGTCAATCTATTTAACATTTACAGTTCCCTGACAAATATAAATGTCCTCTATGAATACTTTACAGGCTTTCTTGCAATTTTTTTACAAGAACGGTCAGGAAAACAGTGAATATTTTTTAATGTAATCATCAAAAAGAAAAGACATTCCAGGTAAAACACAGTAGGGAAATTAAACAGCATTAAAACAAAAAAAAACAAACAGACAGGAGAACCAAAACAAGAGAAGAGCTGCTATAATTTATAAACCTAGCTGTTTTCCTGAGCTGCAGGCATCTGGCAGCACACAGAACTGTCAGCTATCTGATGCATCAAGAGAAACCAGTATTATTTTTACAAGCAACCTAACCAGGAAAAACAATGCAATTTAAATGCAAGTGCTAATGCTATCCTTCCCTTAATTTTCCTAACAATATATATGATGTTCCAGAATAAAAAGATAATTAAGGCATCCAAATAGAGGAGCGAAAACACAGAAGAGAAAACCATCCAGAAATCTTAATGATCAAAATGAACAAGAGATCCAGAGAATCAGACAACGAAAACACCTGAAAAACTAATTAAGCAACTAAAATAATCTGTCCTTTCTCGTTCTCTCAAAAACAATAAATATTTTTTTTGTGGTAGAGACTCTCTGAACTACAGGAGATGCGCTTGGAAACAGCCTATACTTCCCCTAGTTCACACTCTCACTTCCTTGCTTTATCTACTGTCTCCTCTCCACTACTCAATTATTCCCTTTCTGGAAGAATGTTACAATATGTTACAGAAATATGACAAATGAAAATCAGACATATTTTTCTAACAGCTTTTCCTACGGTTTAAAGTGATCTTCCTGCATTTTTTTGTGCTTAATTACAGAAAAGGCAGGACAAATGTATCCGGAGAGCTTGTTGGGCTCTGTTAGGGAATTCTACCACATTACCAGTAGAGTTGGAGAAAAGATCAACCATCAGGGCTCAGCCTAGCAGAAGCATCACTAATAGATGAGGAAGTAGCTGAAAAAGAAGCTTGGTACTGTAATCATTAGTATAGGCGCCGAAAGCTCACTGCGTTTCTAAAACTTCTCTTCCCAATCCCTCTGTCAAAAAGAAAAAGTTACTCAACCATGTAACTGCAAGAAAGCAGCAAGAAGAAAGTTGCCAGCATAGCATTACTTAAAGAGCCAGAAAACCAAAGCAGAGTCTGGTCCACAATCATCTATTAGCACTACTATGATTCTCCTGAGAAAAACAAGTGGTCATGGATTCCAAAAACATCCCCAAAATCCTGCAACAAAGGAACAGCTATCCAGAGAATTTGACCAGTTCTGAAGAACCAGAACTTGACCTGATACATTTCATTCCCTCAATTCTGCTCTCCCACCATTCTCAAAAGAGGACTACACCAGTTAAGACCACATTTCATTTGAACTGGAAAGAGTGAGAGAAATTTCAGAGCTGCTCTTCTCCTCACATCCAGCAGTACTTGGACAAGCTTGACAAGTGGGCCCACAGGGACTTAATGAGCGTCAGTAAGTCCAAGTGCAAGGTGCTGCACCCAGGTCGGGGCAATCCCACGTATGCATACAGACTGGGAAAAGAATTCATTGCAAGCAGCCGTTCGGAGAAGAACTTGGGGGTTCTTTCTGGTCGGTGAACATGAGCCAGCAGTCTGTGCTCACTGCCCAGAAAGTCAGCCACATCCTGGGCTGGTAAATGGTTTTAAGCTAAAAGTGGAGAGATTTAGACTAGATATTAGGATAAAATTCTTTACCCAGAAGGTGATGAGACACTGAAACAGTGAAGTACTAAGGCCTGAACAATAGGCCCTGAGCCAAAGCTGACATATAGATGAACCTTCCAACCAAATGTTATATATATATTTGGTCACTAACAGAGTATTGTTATGTATGTTCATTTGTTGGCAAAACATACATTTACCTTTACATATCTAGAAACTGCATAAGGCTACATCTGGCCTATTAGGGGGTTATATGATCAAAGACAACTCCATTGGTTCCTCCTTGAGCCCATGCCAGGCTTTGGGAGAAAGCCAGCAGGAGAATGAAATTAGAAATTATGTCAGCTTGTTTGTTTAACAGTATAAAAACTGTGCCCCTGTCACAGCAAAGTGGGGGGGCCTCATAGCCTGAGGTGGACGCACCACAGGAGGTCCTAGTTACCAGGCGTGGCTCTCCAGTCCTTTGCTGTGACACCTTTCCCCCCCAGCTGATGTCCCTCAGACTTAGATGATGTATCTTTATTAGGGTAACCTGGTGATGTAACTTTCTTAATCATTACAGGCATTCTTTTATAGTAATGATTAGGTGCACTAATGTCGTGGGGTGACTTTATGCTGTTGTATCCCCTGTCACTGCTCTATGCCCAGACATGATTCCTGTGCCTTCTTCGTGCCTTTAAACTGAGCCCGAAAGAGGAGAGAGAAAAAACTGAGCGAACTTTTCAGTTTGTGCTTCAAGGACACAGAGATTAGCTGCCGCTGCTGCTGAGAAGCACGGAAGCACCCTTCCTGCTTTTCAGGTTTTTTTTTCTTCAGCTCTGTTTCTTTGGAGAGAGAGAGACGGAAAGTGGTTTTTCCCTTCTTCTCTTCTGGACTGTTTCAACATCAGAACACCAGAACTCACTGCGAAAATTCCCACCTTAGGCCCGGAGGGGGCCCAGCCCAACCCAGCTCCGACAAGGAGGAGAAAGACCACACCCACAGCAGGACTCTAAAATCTATCAGGTTTCTCTCCACAGTGAGAGGTTTTATTATTTAGCTTTATTATTCTTTTCCTGTGTGTTTGTTAAATAAATAGTTTTTATTTTCTCTTTCACATTCCTCCGAGGAAAATCTTTTTTTTCCTGAACCTGGTTGGGGAGGGGCAGCTATAACCTGTCTTCCCCCGAGGAAACGTTCCTTTTGGACATTTTCCCTGAATTTAGCCAAGACCATCACAACTTCTCAGCTTATCTTTTTGTAATTCTTCGCTAATGATTATATGCTTTGCTTAGCTAATCCTTTTGTGATTGTCTGCAGTTTTACACTACAGTAAATTACAACGTTCCTTAAGTTAGTATCTGTGTCTCTGACACCCATCAGCAAAACAAACAGGCTGCCCAGAGAAGCTGTGGATGCCCCATCCCTGGAAGTGTTCAGGGCCTGGGTGGATGGAGCTCTGAGCAACCTGGTCTAGTGAAAGGTGTCCCTGTCCATGGCAGGAGGAATGGAATTAAATGATCTTTAAGGTCCCTTCTAACCTAAACCATTCCATGATTTCCAACATCCAAAATCCTCATCTCCCCTTAAACATCATCCTGGTTTCACTTTCTTTTTTTGGGAATGGAATTCCCATTCCAATTTGTTGACAAACCTGCAATACATATGCCATAGGTAGGGTTTTAAACTAAGTGATCCTTACAGAGCTTCCCATGGGTAAAAAGGAAACTGTTAGAGTTTGCAAGACAACTGATCATAATTAAGTTTAGACAAGAAGTTAAAATGTTGTGTGCTTTTAGTAGGTTAAATAACAGTGACCGTCTTTTCCGCAGGATGCCAAAAGGAACCAGGTTGCTACTAATGCAATAAAAATCAACAGTTTGAAACAGCAAGTGATTCACACACCAGTATTGACCAGATGCACAAAGCTTTCACATACTCTGCAGAGCGTAGGTAAAAGACAGGGTCTTACTAGAAAGCTCAGAAAGAAATAAATTACTAATATGTGTAAACCATGTTCTGCCTTAACAAAACATCTGGAATATAAGTATTTACATCCACTCCTATTAAGCACGAACTATTCAGAATTCAAAAAGAGTAACTTAAAAATACTTACTGGCAATCATTATAGTTTTGGAGTTTCCTCCTAGGCTATCTTTTAACAGCCAAGTCAACACTGAGTCCCTGTAAGGCACAAATACTTGTTTCTTCTTTGAAAGAGGATTTGTTGCATCCTGAGATAAATCAGCTGTGATGAGGAGGTAGAAAAAAAAATAAAATTACGTTTTTTCATTCATTGTCAAAAATGTGTTAGGCCACTATCTGTGTAAGTAAACACAAAGGTATTTAATGACTAAAAACACCTCAAGACAGACAAGCACAAAAACCAGAGACTTACCTAAGGCAGAAATTACATTTCCCAGAGTAACTAGAGATTTGTTAATATTCCCTCCTTCCTTTAATCTAACCCCTGTGGCACCAGTGGCATCTGCCCTCTCACTTCCAGCAAGATCTACCAAATGAATCTTGCTGACAGTTTCACAAGGCATTTCAGAATCAAATTTAGCCTACAGAAAAGAAAAAACAAAACAAAGAAAACTATGTTAAGCTAAGAAACACAGCACTTATACTGAATCAAATTTATTGGCCTTTTTCATGACATGACAGAATTAAACTTGTTTACAATAGCAGATCTTGAGATGATAAGTGTATTGGAGGTGCCACTGAAAGACATTTGATAATGAATTGTTGTGTAACTCACATATTATTTCTTTAAATTGCTATATTTGCAACTTTTTAGCCACTTACAGACAAGCTATGATACTATGAGTTGTAACTTACATGATGCAGTGACCATGTGCCGCATTCATTTTATTAAGCTTGCAACATTTATATTACATATATATGTATAGCTTTCAACAAGTTATAGCATGCACAGACAAATTTACACTCAATTTCTCCCCCACCACCAAGTTCTCTTCATCTAGCAGGTCATCCATGGGCTTTCTAAAACGTCCCCAAAACCAACAACGAAGAGCAGGAGTCATTAGGAAAGGAGTTTACTACATATAAGCAAACAGATAACCATGCTCTAAAGAAACATGTCCAATCTCTTTAAGGAGTTTTGTTTTGTTACCTGAGTGAAGTTGATTGTGAAAATGGCATGTGACCTGCTACTGACATCATTCATTCCAGTTGCAGCCGTCGTCCTGTTTATATTTCCTGCATCCATAAGTTCCTCAACATCAGTAAAATTTTGGACTAAATGTTTAGACAAGTCTGAAGAAAAGCAGAGTGTTACAGTATGATCATAAATGTCCTTAATTCTCTTCACAAAAAGATTCAAATTACCCTCACTACTGCAAACTATTGCTGCAATTAGTGTTTATTGTCATACTTGTTTATCGCTTAAGGAAAGGAAAGAGGCCTCATATGAACAATGGACAACTTACACATTTACAGTAAAAAAGAAAAAAATATGTAATCTTCCTAAATTATTTAGTGCAGTAACATAAGCATAATCCCACTAGAGCTATGAACCTTCCCTCATAAAGAACACGTTAGGACATTATATCCTAATAGGCTTTCATTTCATCTAAATATCTAAGATTTATAAATTATAGTCAACAAACTATTTAAACCAATCGCATCTCTTAACATTACCTAAAAATGTTTTATAAATTTACAGATAAAAAACTCTCTAATAATTTTAGGATTGGGAAATCAATCCTATATCCTTCTCTATCCTTCTCAAACCAAGCTTCTTTGAAATTGTTTCAACCAATTGGTTGTTTCTCAACCAATTCTTTGAAATAATAGTCTATTCTCTGCTCCTATCATTCCTAGTTCTTCACAACTGCACTTTGGGTTAAAAAAACCCCCCAAAAAATCCTAGAGTAAGGGAGAAATTTGCAGATTAATCAGCAAGTAGAGAGGCAAAATGAGAGCCTATTCCTTCAATGCTTTTTACCAAAGCAAAGCACTGCATCCATCATAATTTATATTTTAAAAGATAAAATGCCCTATACAATTAGACACTACATTTTAGAATACATAAAGGTAATAAAATATGCAGTGTAAAACAATGAAGGTGTTTTTACCCTCAACATATGGCCCTTCTTTTGGATGTTCCCGTATTCGTAAATTATTAGTTTTTGATGACTTCCGTCTGAGAAGATCTCTCACACGTTCATTATAAATTTCCAAATAACTGAAAGAAAAAGAACAGAAAGCCAGTCACTGATTCAAGAGCCTTTTATACAAGGAAAGCCATATTAACACAAGTTCGAAAGCAAGACGCTTGGAGAAAGAAAATAGATCCAAAATCGGCTTAAGATAATAATGACTACAAGGTATTGTATCATAAAGGAAAAAGCTAAAAAAGCAAGAAGAAAGTGGAAAAAAAGCAGACATTAGCAAGATCAAGATCTCCTAATGTCAGTCTGAAATAACGAGTAAAAAAAAGGAAGATACTGTTCAGTAGCAAAGGCATTTTCACTATCATACAAATGAAGCAACAAGTACTGCGCATTTTGACTACAAGTGCCAACAAAAATCAATTTTAGGACTGAGGCCAAGCATAAAACGTTATTTTTGGAAAATATGCACTTTTCTCAGAGATAAAGTGAAACAGAGTGGTTGTAACTGAAACAAGTTTGATAACCTGCAAACTCTTAACATGTCAAGACCTACCTGACTTCTGTTCGAAAGGATGCCTCATTCCGCTTTGTTTTTTCACTTATTTTGCTGAATAATCCTTCACAAATTCGAGGTATCAAACCTGCATCACCCTGCAATAACAACAATTCTTAATTCCAAGGCTATATATGCATGCACAATGTATTTTGAAACATAAAACCCTAGATGACTAGTGAAGAGTTTAAGAATGCAGAAACAGGAAAAACCAAAACTGTTCAGCAAATACTCTCTTTCCCTTTATTTAACTGCAGTCACCTTGCCACTTTAACCCTTTTGTAGGTGGAATCTACAACCAGCTTCATTTCTTTGCCACTGGAATACATTTTGTCCTTCTCATTCAGCTTGAATAATCCCAACTGCTTAAGGCAGAGACTGGCTCCCCAGAGAAAGTCATGAATTGCCTTATCTCACTAGCATCTTAACTGCTTCTATCTCATTTCACCGTGGACTTGGCAACAACTGCAGAGAACAGGACAAGAGCCATACCCGTGCAGCCATGGGACATTCTCATTTAAACCCCCAATTCCCAGCTCACAGCCCTTCCTGTGTTAAAAAAGTGCAGCAGGTCCTCTGAATAAATTACTACACAATGATGAAATTAAATCTTCATTCACTGTATCCCACAATCCAGCCAAATTAAATTCCATATTTAACTTTTGTTTGTCTCTGCAGATAAAGAGTTTTTATGCATTAAATGCTTGGTTGGTTTAATAAAGCAAACTGAATGAAACCTATCCCACTGAGATACCCAGAGACTTAGCACGCAGCTTTCCTTGTTGGTCCAGAAGAGCTCTCTCCAGCCAAGCAGTAAGCTATGGTGAGGGTTTTCCCCAGCAGCAGCGGAGCAGGAGAGTGCCACACAGCTCTGGTCTCATCTGATATGGGGCTGCTTGCTCCCTGCTGCTCCATTCCCACCAAGTCTGATTAGGTAGGTGACCAACTACCTGCTGAGTACATCTCCTCCCCACTGCTTCAGGGAGACAGCAGTTAAAACTTCCTCAGAGCCATGGCTCCCTGGAATAATACGACAGGACATACACATACAGATGAGCTTTGGGGTAAGAGGTCCAGGCTCAGGAGCAGCTTACAAAACAATCTGTCAGCTATAATTTGCCTCCAGTCTAAAAACATGTAAGATTCAATGTGATGGACTAACTCCATTCATCGTTGTGACAAGAAATGCTCTTGTGTTTTAGAGTCAGGGGCCTTGTAATTAAGCAGGATGCAAACTAGGACAAAACAGACCACACATTCAATGTGAGCACAGCCCAGGCACTCCAGGCACCTAAGAGTTTGCCTGGTTCTACAGATAACTGGCAACAGGAAAAAGCCAATGGACTCCCCCTGCACCAAACTTTGTCAGAGCGAGGGCTCCACGGGCAAAGATTTCTCTTCTTCTTGGACCCCTACATAAAATCCCACCCTTTCTGCCCAAGCTCACTCAAGTCTGCTCTCATACTGGCCCCTCTGCCCTCATTCTTCAGTTTCCCTCTGCATTCTCTGTCACAGCAATCTTCTTCCAGGTGCCACCTCCGAGCTCCTCTTCCTTGTTCCTTTGCCCAGATATATATCCCAATTCATCATCCAGTCATTTCTATTTTTTAATTATATTTTATCCCTCCATTTTGCCTTTTCCCAGCTTCTTCCTCCTCTTAATCAGAGCCTCTCTATCCTTCTCAAACCAAGCTTCATTCTTTGAAATAATAATCTATTCTCTACTCCTATCATTCCTAGTTCTTCACATGACTGCACCTTGGGTTAAAAAAAAACATACATTTTATTTTAAGGGACAAACTTGCAGATTAATCAGGCTTTTTTTGAGGCAGTTGCCTCTGGCAACAGAGGAGCAGCCTTTCCCAATATCTGTCAATTATCAATCTCTATTTCCAGGTAAAGTTTCATGGGTCAGTGTTGGAAATTCCCACATACATTTTATTTTATTTTTTTTTAAACAGTGGAACAGGGAAAACACTTTTCTTTCATCTGATGCTTGGAAACACCTGAATAGTTTTAATTAAAGCTTAGGGGAAAAAACATGTAAGATCTATCACAAAGTTTTAGGTAAATCATTAGTGTCTGATATAATTCAGCAACCACAAAGAGAGGCTTAAAATACGAAGTACAAGCTCGAATTGAGTAACTTCAACCATAGCAATATAGTGTTGAGAAAGGAAGCACACACAGTTCCCAGAGAATTATGCTAGTAAAATGTACATCGTAAAGAACGTACACTCTTTATTGGAAATTATATTTTAAAACTTTCTACTTTTCACCCCTCAAGCTGCAGGGCAGAATCAACTACAGCTTGGACTATTTTTTTTTTCTGGCCTACAGAGTTTACAGACATGGAAATCAGAAGAACCAAAAGAGGCAGTTCACTCCAGAGCTGAATTTTCTCATTAAAAGCCTGTTCTCCTTCTGTGCTATCTAACCAGAAAACTCCCTATTGCAATTTAAACGTACTGGGTTTTGCCCATCTACTTTTACCATAAGGAGCAAATTATTCCTGTCCTTTCTGTAGCAGCCTTTCAGGTCTTGGAAGACTTTTATTCCCCTATAGTCTTGCCTTCTCTGCATACCCAAGTCTGACTTCCCTGATATTTTATAGATCTCTGCTCATTTCAGTATCTCTATCCAACACTTATTCTAACTGGCCCACATATCTCTTGAAATGGTCGCTGTACATAGAATTGCAGAAGCCTTCCAGAGCCAAGGACAGCAAATATTGAAAACAAAATGAGAACAGAACGCAGGCTTTTTAAAGAGAAGTAGGGAAAAAAGAATATTTATTTCCAATTCAAGTTTTCTTACAGCACTGTAGTCTCTCTGACAGGGCCATCAATTTTGAAGCATTTAACTTGCCAGCTGAGTATATTTTATATGCACTCTGTACAAAGCCAGATTAAAGTATTTATGTATCATGCCAAGAAGATTAGACCTTTATTAGTGAATAGCATCAAACAAACTTCAGCACCTATTCATTTGCAAACTGTTTTGATGATTACAGTCATTATATATAGTAAGGTAGTCTCATAAAAATGTCACTTTTATAAATTTCTGAAATAGAAATCCACATCTAGGTTGTGATATTTCTTCTGGTTACAAAAGTCTATTCTACTTATGATATTAAGTTAAATATAAAGCTCCTTATTTTGTGACAACTGAAAGAAAAAGATTTACAGCTAGTTGACTCTCCTAAGCCAGAGGAGGTGCAAAGAGCCCAATCTTACTACATTTCAGAAGAGTGATAAGTGGTAATATTTCCCTTTTCATTTCTACTGGGAGAAGACACAATATATTTCTTTTCCTAAGGATTAAAGAAGGAAACCTGCAGAGGCTGTCTGGCAAACAGGCTTCATCAGTCAGCCTTTCTAAACCGCTCCACTCCCAAAAGTTTTGCGGGTTCTCTCTGTCCTTAGACAGTCATGGAGGCAACTGCAAGAAACCACTCCCATCCTTTACTCACAAACTGCCAAATACCTCCCATCACACCTTCCTCTTCCTGCAGTACTCAATAGGACATAATCCTACAAATTAAATTTACTGTATAATCTCGTAAGGGTTTGATGAACTACTCTCATGCCCAACTTCTGCTTTTCACCTGACAGCCTTCTTTAAAGACCTATTTTAGTCTTCTGACTCTTCAAAAGAGGTTTAAAAAACACATCTCTTCAGAAAAAGCTGATCATTCATTCTCTCAAAATCAGTATCCCCTTTTTCTTTGTCTCAAGTTGGGCACAGAACATCAGTGGTAACATTTCAAATTTTTGGCTTTGTTACTGAACAGAAATTACTGGGTTCTGTCCAAAATAACCAAGCATCACTTAAATAAACTTCTTCCAACTGCAAATACCTTTCTATAAAAGAAACAGCTTCCAAAACTTCTGATTACTACTAGAAGGTGTGACACATGGAAGGGTTAGTAGCATACAGACAGAAGCAGTATTAAAAATTCCATAAAAACACGCTCCTGAAACAGCACCATTTTAATCCATTGCAACAAAAAAATACACCTGCTCACTCAGTGCGGCGCGAGAAGTGGACGTTGTCTACCTGGAATTCTCCAAGGCTTTCAACATGGTTTCCCACAGCCTGCTGCTAAAGAAACTAATGTGTCACGGTCTAGACAAGGGATCTCTGTGGTGTGTGGGAACTGGCTTATAGGCTGCACTCAGAGGGTGGTAGCAAACAGCTCCTTGTAAAACTGGAAACCTGTCACTAGTGCAGTCTCCAGGAATCACTGCTGGGCCCAGTGCTGTTTAATTCTTCATAAGTGACCTGAACAATGTCCCACAACAAAGTTTGATGAAGACACCAAACCAAGCGGGGAAGTCAACACTTCAGAAGGGAGAGCCACCCTGCAGGAAGACCTGGATAAGTTGGAATAGTGGGCAAACAAGAACCTTATGAAGTTCAACAAATATAAAGTCTTGCACACGAGAGAACATAATCCAGGAGCGCAGCAAAGGCTGGGATCTATCCGGCTGGAGAGCAGCTCTGTGGAAAGGGACCTGGGGGTCCTGGGGACAGCAAGCACAATATGCGTGAATAGTGTGGCAAAGAAAGCCAACAGGACGCTGGGTTGCATCACCAAGGGCATCATAACAAGCAAGGCAGAGGTAAAAAAGTCATTATCCCACTCTACTCAGCACTTGTCAGGCCATACGTGGAATACTGCATTCAGTTTTGGTCTCTGCCGTACAAAAAAGATGCGGACAGGCTGGAAAGGTCCAGATAAGGGCGACAAGGATGACCAAAGGACTGGGAAGCTGCCATGTGAGGAAAGGCAGAGACAGCTGGATTTGTTCAGCCTTGAGAATAAAATGAGACCTTACAACCACATTCCAGTATTTAACAAGTGTCTACAGAGAAGATGGAGATTCTTATTAAAAGGAGTCACATGCAAAAGACTGGAAGTAATAGGTACAAATTACTCTTGCAGAGAACAGGACTGGATACAAGAGGACCGTTTTTCATGGGAATAATCAGCAACTGAAATTCCAGTCCCCAAGGGAGTGGTGGATTCTCCAACAATGGACACTTTTAAGATTCATCTGAACAGGATGCTGGGCCATCTTGTCTTGACCATGCTTTTGCCAAGCAAAGGTATACCAGACGATCCTTGAGGGCCCTTACAACCTGGTATTCTATGGTTCTATGAAAATACAACATACCGCATTTCCCATCATGGTGTAGGACTTCCCAGATCCTGTCTGTCCATATGCAAAAACACAGGCATTATAACCTTCAAAAGCAGATTTAAGCACATCTGTACCAAGATTTTTGAAAACCTAAAAATAAAAAAAAAAATTTAAGTCAACAGAAGCTTGGGGAAAAAGATTGTCATCAGCCCAGCATGGCAAATATTGAAGAATACCACAAAACAATGGCAAAACACAGTGATATTTACTATAGGAGAGGAAATTATTACCTCAAATAAAATCCTAAATCTTACCACCATATTTAGTTTACAGCACTGCAGTGGTTTGTTTTTTACTTCTTTCTCTGTCACGGAATATTTGACATGTCAAACTGCTACCTTCTTTTCTAAAGCCCCAATTTCTTTCAGCAATCTCAGCTACTCCACTCACTTTTCATTACTGTTAATATCTACTCACTTTTTGTATCTTCACCAACTCTCAACATTCTGCAAACATCCAGTCCCCTCTCAAAAGGAAACATTTCAGTGATCCCGTCAGTTTCTTCTTTTGTCTTTTTGGAGGGTTTTGTTTGGTTGGTTTTGGTCTTTTGCTTTAATCAAGTGTAAGAACATGACCCATAATCTTCTCTGTATTTTCCCCCTAAGTGGCTTTCATGTAACAATGCATTTTAGGCTAGCAAACATACCTCATGTTTGAGATAAGATGGGACTCTGCTCTCACCTAATAAATTCAGCTCTCACCAGATGCCTTCACCACCTTCCTCTAAAATACTGGCCCCAAAATCCCTCGCAGATTTGCCAGACCTTTCATTACCACTACTCCTCATGTCAATACATACCCCTCACTGGGCAAGCAGTAACACTTGGTGCAGCATTTCTCTCAACTAAAATATTAATCTGTGTCTCACCATCTAGACATGATTTTCAAAAACCTCATAGATGCTTCACATAGTTTGGCTACTTGTCTGCACTTTATGTGGTTTAAATTTGCCAAGGCATACAAGCCATTTTTAATAGTGAATGGCACACGCACGGTATAATCTCACAGCTTCTACCTGGAAGGAGTGCTGGGTAATTTCTTTAGTCACTATCATCAAATATGTCTTTGGAATACTTCACTTGACGTTCCCTCAAGCAAAGGAGTTACAGTGCTGTAATCAGTTATACTTCTCAAAGAAGAAGAACATAAACATCAGCCAAGGCTACTTTATTCTTTCCCCTGTTTTTCTCTGTGTCCGAGTTTTTACCTCACCAAGTCTTTACGCACTATTGTTTGATGGAGTTTTCTTTTTAAAAAATTTGTGTATGTCTTGCATGTGATTTGAGGTAATGCATAGAACAGGTACAGTCAGCCTTGTCTGAACACAAAGGCTTAACACAAAGGTTAGAAGAAAAGACTGTCAGGATGGGACACTGGTTTGTCACAAAAGGGCAGTAAACATCAAAATTCTATTTGTTTCTCTGTCAGGAATACAAACTAAGAAGCTTGATGGCAAATTGCCATATCCACTCTAACTTTGGAATAATAAAGTGTATTTTGCATCTACATGGCATACTAATAAGATACGTAGTATTAGACAGATTTCCACTTCTTATTTCTCTGCCTTTCAAATGGAAAAATATAACAACCATGAACAAAGGGCACTAGGTAACCGCATCACCAACAATCAAGATCAATTTTATTCCCTGGCAAGACAAATGTGAAAAAGATGCCCTTCTATGCCATTGGTGCAGTAAACTGGAATTTCTGCAGCAACTTGATAAGAGCTTAACTACAAAGTCTTCCAATGAAATACAAAATTATTAACACAAGCAAAATAATAGCTTGTGCAGCATATGTTTAGGAATTGCACTCCTATGATTTAAAAACTCCTTTTGTTTTCAAAGTGCTGCACACAGTGTAATTATAACAACACCTTGTTTTCAAGGGGTCAACACTTTGAAAAACAGTATTTTTGTAGCTGAGCAAGAGAAGTTCACACTCCTGGCAGTACAGATGAAGGAGCTGTCCAGGGTTGTGGAACACACTGTAACAGCAAAATACTGAGCACAGACATTGAAGCCACGTTTATGATTTATCCTATCACTACCAATTATAAAACTCACAGCTTTAAAAATTATTGCTCAAGGCTGCTGCAGCCATCATTATACGAGCATTTTAATTGTTCTTTTCTATACACTCCTAACATGGGCAAGTTACAGTAATCTTGCGTCTGAGTTAAGATTATGAAGAGTTAAACTTTAGCCAGGAGTTAGAAGCAATTTGTACTGATTGATCCAAAAGATATGTTAACGAACAGTTAGACATGTAGCCAGGAACTATGGTGCTAGTCACTCTTATGTACCTGTCCCAAATTTTGCTTATAATAAATGAACTGTCATAAGGACAAAAGAAGCTGATACAAGTATAGGTAGCACCTAGATTGCATGAGCAAACACAAGCAGGAGGTATGGGCCATCGCCAGGAGGCTTGCCCACAATAGAAGGTAAAAAGTTCATGGTGACGAAGACCTCCCTAACTTCGTCCTTCAAGACCACTGACTCAAATCAAGACCACCGACACAAATCAAGAAAAGAATTGCGCATACGCATAGGACAAATAGCCTCATTTTAATAGGAAGCGGGGAATGGGAGTTTCTGGAGATATGCATATGATCAATATGAAACACTTTGTGAAATAAATAGAGAGCAAATAACCTTGTAGGGTGTGGACACACCTTTAGGAGACTACTCCTGTGCCACTCGCCGCTGCCTGAATAAACATACCACTTTCTAACTTTAATTAGTTAGAGCATTTTTGTCCGTGAAGATTGGTCTTTAACAACTCACCTCTACCTGACCCACTCTGAAACAGGCAAAATGGCACCAGAGAGAAAAACTTTGAAAAGGGAAACTTATCACTTATATGTGGAAACTGGACATCAATATGGACTACAACATGGATATCTATTTATACGCATTCAGCTTTACTTTGCAAATGGTTGTTTTAACAAAACTTAATTGTTTCACAGCAAATTTGCATTCTGGAAATAACCTGCATTGTAACAGCAAGAGCATACTAACACCATGAATCTCTTCTTGGGGTTCCTCTAATGAGGTCTTGTCTAATACAGCTTTCCAGAAGTATCTAAAGGCAGGTATCTAGAGGATCCAGGAACTAAATATCCATAAATTTAAGTGACAACTGATGCATACGAAGAAGCTTCATTTAGAATCAGAGCAGAAGAATACATGATCAAAGCTGCTTTAGTTAAAATAAATAACTGACTCTGCATGCTCAATTTAAAGCATTTGCTAAAATTCTAGCAAAGCCATATGGCCTGAAAGACCTGCCTAAAACCATTCACTAGAATCTCGGGTTCAAATCATTGCTCTCAAACACATTACTACTTCAATTTGCCACAGTGCTGAAGTAATCTGGTTATTTCTACATTGATGTCCAAATAAAATGTATGTTTCCTGGTATTTCAGAAAACATAGCAAAAAACGTGTTACTTAAAAGAACATCATCAAGAAATAACAATCCAGAAAGTTTAAGAATATACATGATCAAATGTTTGGATGAAACCCTAGTATCTCACTGAAATAAAAGAAGCATTCAGAAAATAAGAGGACCTATCACTTACCCTGATGGTTAAACAAAAAATTCCAAGTCTAAATTCCCCATCAATTATAGTCATGATATACATGATGGCAAAAGCTGTCATTCTCATAAATATTTAAAAATGGCTTGGACTTACTGTTTCGAATTAGTAGTTTTAATTGTGAGGCTTTTTAGGATTAGACAAATCCTAAAATGCTGATATTACAGCATCCCTGATTTCAAGGGTTCCTGAATAGATAGGATACATACCAAGAAGGTATGTACCGAGCCAGCTTACAGGATATTGAGTAAACCGTTGCATTATTTTAAGGGGAAAGAACTACCCTCACTTGAAGCATCAAAACCAAAAGAGAAGACAGCAGTCACAACTCACTTGCGATTCACTTAATAAATTTATTAGAGAATGGGAAAGAACTGAAAAGTTCAACGTTCACATGAAATGCACGGTCAGCACTGCTCATCTGAACAACGTCTATAGCTCCAAGTTTAAGTTTCTGTTCTGAGTATGCAGGAATAAAAACTGTTTTGTCCTTTCCAAAGCTGAATACTCAAGGGAGAAGGAATAAATAATCTTCTTCAATGTGTACCAAGGCTTTCGGACCAAGGGAAAAAAAAACATAAAAAAAGCAAACCAAAAACCCAAAAACCCCCACCCACAACCAAAACAAAAACCCAACCAAACCCCAAAAACCCCAAAAAAATCCACACCACACTTCAACTAGATAAGAATGTTCCTAAGTGAATTAAGGTTATATGCTGTTTCTCAAAAGCTATTTTTTTCTAAAAAGCTTTTCAAAACCAATTTCAGTGCTCAGACAAGTTTTCTAACTTGACATTACAACACATATCAGACAAAAGAACTTGAAAGAAGGTAATCATCAAGCTGTATTAGAAAACACACCACTTACATTGTTAGATAAGTTTAAAAAAGAAAACAAAGCAAAATTCAAACTCTTAGGTACATAGAAAATTTCTAAATTACAGAAGAAGCACTTTCAATGGAAAGAAGTTTCATGGAATGCTTTCAAGCCAAAGAAAAGGGAAAGGAAAAAGATCAATTATTAACATTCAGAAATCCTACCATTTCTTGACAAACAAAGCTAGGACTTTTACTGTCTGCTGAGAAATAGGAAAAATCATAGGTAAATGTTTTCGTTCTTTCTCGTCCTGTGTCTCCAGTAGCACCCTCTGGTACCTATTAAAAAAAGAAACACATTCTGATTAAGTAATTAAAAACTTAATAACTAATAATAACAGTAACTAATAAGAATAACTAATCAGAATGCAAATTTAATGTAACACTATATACATTTAGAAATGTATAATGACAGGTCAGATTATGATTCCAGCAACACTGACAAAATTAGGAAGAGGTATGCCCTTCAGCAAAAGGACAGCCACATCATAAAGCAGCACAGCAGGAATTATTTGGATTTTGGCTTACTGCTTCTAACCCCACAGCACATTTTTGTCACAATACTTAGGTTCAGTTAAATGGGTCCACAGATGACGTTATTATAATCAGGGATTATCCTACACATATAATTTATAGGAGCCAGAGAGATGTTTGCATCATGAACAGCACTTCAGTGGAGTCATAATTAAAAAGGTGTGACATGCCTGCTGTTTAAGGCAATCATCATGTTCAAGACGTGACAGCTGGCACCGTGCTTCAGGAATACTCACCATGCTCTGAATCAGTCTGAAGAAACTACACACTGAAACTCCTTTTCATATATTAGTCATGAGAAATTATCTTGCAAAAACCAATTCGCTGCATATGGCTTCTCTTGCTGAGAGAAATGTTAAAATACACCACTGTTGTCCTGTTTTTTGCTAAGCCTTCTGTTTTAACCTTGGAGTCAGAAATTTTCACATAGTTTTATGTAAACAATAGCCGATATTTATTTAACTGTCTGTTCTGTTTTTCATTCCTTTTGTGATAAGAGAAAATTTGATGAACATCCTTTTTCTCCAGTGGGATTGAGGAGGAAGTGGCATGTCCTCCAATCCCTTGTGGAGTTGAGAATGTCACAAAATATGTCAAATGTAAATAAATTCTCTCTTTTCCCTCCTTTCTGCTGAACCCAGCAGGTGTAAGAGTGTCCTTTATTGTGCTTTCCCAGGCACACACCACCAAGAGGTTATAGCAAGTGGTGGGTAGTTTGGGGTTGGTTCATTTCCATGGGAATTCCAGAAGACTTCTACAGATGAATCAAAGATTTAATAGCTATCAGAAACATACCTCTATTCTATTGCTGGCTTTCATCTCCCAGCTAAGTAATGACCTGAGTGATAAATCTTTGAAGAAATGACGAGATAGAGCCTGTAGAGTGGCCTTCAGAAAACCACAATGTAGCAAGTTAACAGTGTAACCTGTTCCCCCAAAACATTATTTTAACACTGTATTTTAACAACTAAGGGCTGTTGACCACAGAGAA
The DNA here is from genome assembly GCA_013397175.1 of Platysteira castanea. Lineage (NCBI taxonomy): Eukaryota > Metazoa > Chordata > Aves > Passeriformes > Platysteira > Platysteira castanea. Next base: position 142,682 of record VYXC01012877.1, read on the forward strand.
CCAATCATCAGTTTTGTCCAGTCATATTTTGGCAGTTGAGTTACGACTTCCTTTTTTAAATTGTGTTTACTCACCTTTAAGTTTGTGATTGTTGTTTTATTTTTTTCCATTGAAATAATAAACTTTGCATTAAGATCTTTCTCCCTGAAAAAAAAAACAAAAACAAAACACAACAGATTTGAGTATGTTAAATGAAACATATCCTAGTTATCCACAGTCATATTTCCACCCATCAGCCTGCCATAGTCAATTATCAGATTAATTTTTTTTTTTTTTTTAATTCTTGTGCACAATGTTTATTTACTTCTACGGCATATATTTGAAGTACTTGGGCTTGCCTCCAAATCCCTTCAGCTAGAAACAGAGGAGAAGCTTGAGGAAACCTGATTCAGAAATTTAACTCTGCAAGTCAATTAAGTGTTTTGTTCTTTATGGGAAGTACTCTGATCCAAAGCCCAGTTAAGTCAAATATGTGGCTCTAAGGAAGGGCAAAACAGAACACTACAAGATAAGCCCCAGCTTCTCACCAACTTTCAGGTAGCAGCAGTTCCCACTTATCCATATAGTCTAGGTGACAGGGACTGAATGTTTAAACCATGTATTTTAAATTTATTTACATATTTAGTATTTTAAAACTCTCTTAGAAATAAGGTACCAAACATGTTTTGAGTTGTGCTCCAACATAGCAGTAAAGGAAAGAGACTGTACTACCAACAGAATTACATAGGTTTGTGGCTTCCCAAAGCACAAGCATGCCAGGAAGGAAAAAGACCAGTTCCAAAGAAGTGTTTTCATGCACTCACATTTATTTCACATTTGTTTCTGACTGTTTTCAAAAACACCATAAAAAATTGTGAGCTTGGTGTCTAAACCCAGCATGTAACAACCTGCTTCCCAGAGATGCAATTTCGCTATTGCTAGTCATAAGAGCAATACAGGCTGCTCCTGAACAACAACCTCGAGTATAACACTTCCAGTGCTAATGAAAACATGCACATGTGAAAAAAGAGCCATAAGGGAAAGATGCGCAGCACACAAAACCTCACTCCTCAAATGCTGACACACCTGTCCCAAAATCATCTGCTGAGTCACCTGACAAACTGGTGTGCCTGAGCAGTGCAGAGCAAAGCAGAGGGCTTTAAAGCAATAAAGTGCTGCTTCACCATATCTCAGCAACTACTGGATATTCGCTTGCACTAGCACAAAACGCATAAGAGAAACTTCTTCCCAGTAACAGGACAACTGAAACCAAGTTCAGGATTTTAGTTTTTCTTCTTCATGGTGCACTAGATCACCCAACTCCGTGTTCCTCCAGCTACTCTCTGTTCATGTTCAGTTTTCCAGCAGAATTAGTAAAGAAAAGCAAAACCCATTTTAAAATCTACATTAATGAATAAAGATTAGGCAAATAAAAGCACTTAATTAAACATCAACACATTAGGTTATTTTCTAAGCTAATAAAGGAGATAATTGTAATAATTACACCATTAATTATACAACCAAATTTAGATCTACCATAGAAAAATTTGAGGCATGCCTTATGATTACTAGATCTAGACTTAAGATACTGAAACTCCAAAATACAGCTACAGATAATAGACAGAAATGGAGAAAAGTGTCCAGTGGTATTTTTTTGTAGGAAATAGATTTTGGCATCACAGTAATCTAGCCTATGGATGGCTCCCAGTCATCCTGCTTCTTCCACAGCCTCTACCTGTCTGTAGCTATTTGGTCAGCAAAGGTGTAATAAGTAATTTGGCCCAATTAAATAGTCAATCCTACTATAAAAATTTGTTTCATACATAAACTGTAACTTGCTTCCTCTAGGAAGTCTGTAAGGACTCTAGGCAGGAAGAACCTTGGGCCAGAGTTATTGCTTTTTTATCTCTATTTCTTCATGCTTAAGGTGTTCAAAGGGAAATAATCAAGTATGCCAGTGCTTTCTCTCCCAGACCTAGCCAGCTCTCCACATTACTCCGCTAAAGCTACTTAATAATGGAATACTGGTACACAATGTTTAAAGTCTAACACCTATATATGAACTACACAAAATTCTGAAAAGCCTAAAGTAATTAATTTTGTGATAATATCGATAATATTAGTAAATATTATTAAAGAAGGAGGATATCAAAGCTGTTAATAAAAACCTTGGAAAGCACTAGCAAATAATACAATTCATAAATAGAATTTTGCATTTTTGAAGGAGAAGGGATAATTAGAGGACAACCTAAAACAGGAATATAGGATCAGAATAAATAAGCCAACCTGAGAGAAGTGGAAAAAAAATTAACAGGAATCAAATACCCAAGCTTCATTTTAATATGAGACAGCTGAGCATAATTTATGGTACACATACAGAGTTCGAGAGCACCCCATAAAAAACAATTGCTTGCACGATGCCACTTATTTCCAGGCACTCATTTAATGCAGTTCAGCAGGGCCAAGTCACTTTCAAAAAGTTTTGACTGCAAGTTCCACCTTAGTTAAAGGTTCAGGCTGTAAACAGCTGTACTGCAGTGTTAGGTAACCTTCAGGGCTAAGATAACCCTCCAGCACCCAGCAGCCCTACCAGCATCCCCAGGAACCATTTGCCCTACCTCATCCAGAGATGAGCTTCAGCCACTAACCAAAGATTCTGCCCCTCAAATTCCAACCTCCATCACAAAGCAATATAAAGGGATCAGCTGCCAAAACTGGTTCACAATTAACGCTCTGATGATTTAAGAAATCCAAAAAGGGCAAATTGCCCAATCTGCTCACACAGCAGCACTCAGGGACGGCCTCCAGAGTGTTCTCACTGCTCTTTCATACACCACATGAAGTTCCAGGATCACAAGGGAAGGAAACTTATAACCTGGGATCCCATGGCCCCTAACCAAATGACAAAGTGATCGATCATGCAGGCAAGCTTCTTGGCACAGACACCAGGAAATACATCAGCCCAGTGCTGTAATTACCCCTCTACTATTGCTCATTTCAGCTAGTCAACCAGCAGTTAACTGCACGGAGGAAAGAGGAATTGGGGGGGCAGGGGGGGAGATCAGAAAAACTACTTCAGATAATATTTCCACTTTATTTTAATATAAGACAATGTCAATGATAGTACCAGGTATGCTTAAAAGAATTAGTATCCTTCTCATGTAATTTACTTGCTAGATGGGTTACTTGGGCCAAGTTTTAATAATTTTCTCACAAGCGGAGCATGGGTTGTGAAAAACTGCCCTAAACTGAGTATGATTTAGAAGCTGTATCAAAACATGGCAGCTCATGGAAGAAGCTCCAAGACAGAGCTATGTCAAGCTTCTTTCTCTCCCTCCCTTATACTCTCTGCTTATTTTGAGGGCAAAGATCAGAGCAGTTTTTGCATCTCCATGGGCATCCAGTTGAAACCATACTACAGACAGCCAAATATTAGCAGTATCTCCAGATTTCAAGGTAACTTCCAATGACCCCTGTTCATTAAGTCTCTTAACCACCCCAAAACTTTTTGAAAATCCTACCACAGAAGGAAGAATAGCATGAAAAAGTACTGTGACCTCAAATATCAATCAACAAAGGAAATTTTAGAAAAAGCTTTATTACTGACCTGCAAAATCTGTTTTGCCTTCTCCCAAGTTCATCTTTAAAATCCTTCCTTTAAGTTCCTTCAATGGAAAGTTACTAAAACAGTGGGTTTTTATTAATCCATTCTGTACTATTCAGACATTAGAGCATTTATTATAGCTTAACCCACTAAAAATTCATGAGATTATTATTTCCTTTATGGGAATGATTGTGATTACCTGTCAAACATGCCTCAGAAGAAAACAGAAAGATTAAGATGCATTTTATCCATGGGGTGGTAGGGAAAAACCTAAAAGGACAGGACAGAAAGTGCCAGTTTTCCCAAAGAATGTTTAAAAAGATCACATCAGCAAACCTCCAAGGCTGCACAGCCAAGGACACAGCCACTACCTAAATTGTCTGAAGAGCACATGTGTTGAAATAAGTGGTCTGTAACATATACTCTTGGAAATACACTTGACTGCAGAAATTTAATGGAAAATCTGTTTGAAGAGGATTATACTGAAGAGCAGATGTGCAATTTTTTTTTCAACTACTCAAAAACATAGTCCCAAAGTTCATAAAGCAACTCATGCTCAATAACTTTTCTTTTCAGCAAAGTTCCTTCTACTTCTTATGTTTGCATTTTAGGCACAATGTTAGTTATTTCCCACTTTATCACTCTTCTTGTTCCCTACACCAAGGTGTGTTTCTGGGATCACAAAGTGAAAGCATGGGAGTTCCTTAATAACCAGGAGAATTCAAGGTAAATTTAACTGAACAACAAGCACAAAGTGTGGCACAGAAAGAACCTTTAATTTTCTGGTACCTTGATAACATAGTAACTGTGCATTTGCCCTGATGTCCCATCAAATTACACGGACCAGGAGCACTTTCCTTTGTCAGAGGTAACTCAAGAGAGGAACATGAATTCAACTGTATGCTTTTAAAAGCCAAGCAAAAACCCTCCTACACAAGAAATTCTTCATTACTTTCTGTAATTACAGGAAAAGCAAAGTTGTTGCAATCTGAAGCATCACACAATTTCCCTTTCCTGTCAGAGATTTTTCTTTGGTTTGGTGGGTTTTTATAACTTCTTCAATGCTTATCAAATCATTTTGTAGAATGTACACTTTTTAAAAATGCAATTCAATATGTAGACACACTTAAAAACTGGTAGTCTGTAAATAAAATATCTTCATCATCCTTTGGGTTATTTTTTTACATAAACATCAATAACAAGTAGTTTCAATGTAATGCTGGCTGAGACCTAAAACCAGAACAAATCAAGCAATATGACCTAGTCACACTACTCTGGAAATCCACTCTGGTTTAGGTCACTGCAACTACATGATTACACTGCATGAAAATCACAACAGTCTCCACAGCAGGGCAACAGCACAGCATATCCTGAGCTTCCTGAGACCAGCAGAGAAAAAGGTAAATGAATCTCTCAGAATCCTGATCTCCAAGTGACCCCATGGAGTTGACTAATATGGTTACAAGGCCATAATTAAATGCCTGAAGCCATGTTTACACTAACCTCTTAGAGTTAACACCTATACACTGTACATCAAGCAGCACAACCACAGTCAGAAGTCCTTAAGACTCCGTTTGAAAGGAGTCCTTGGGGCATCCAGTGGCAGCTGATAAGGGTGGCAGCCTCCCCCTTGTTAAGGAGAGCTCTGCAGGCTCCTTGACAGCTGCTCATTTTCTTTGACAGCACATCTTCATTATCTTCAACACCTCTACTATGCTGTCAAAGCCTGCCAACGTCTGCCAACAGATTCAAAAGTCCTAGATGAGCCCAGGCTGGCTGACAGATGAGCTGTGTCAGTTCTTGAGTTTCACCCCAGTTTTGGACAGAGAAGAAAACAGAAGAAAAATCTCCCAGGGACTGAAATGAAAAGAAACAGCTTTCTATTCATCGGATTGCATTTGTCTCAGTAAGAAACAGAAACTCTGCACTTATTTGGTACTTCAAAACAGAATTTTGTCGTAAATCACATTTCGTATGGGCATAGGGTTTTCTGTGATCAACAGAAACTTCATCATTTGCAAGTGCAGATTTATGATGATACCCCCATTCCCTTCTACTGGTTTAAAAAAAAAAAAAAAAAGGGCAAATTTTGAAAAGAATTAGAAGAGAGAGTTCTGCTAGTCCCAGGACTTTCTCCACTGTGCAGCTGAACCCAGAACAATAAATCCAGTGACAGAGAATGCAGACACAGGGGAAATCTTGTATATGTCATGAAACAGAAATAATCTTTAAGTCTATACTAGTACACACATATTAGTTCTTGTATGAAGGACAGCCTAGATTAAACACTTTTAGCCGTAAGAATAAATTTTAGCAACAACACTGAAAGCTAGTAGTTTAATATACTGCAGTAAGGCTCCTAAAAATTGAACATACAGGTGTCCTTGTGCTGTTTACTGTCAAACGATATCTGGTGTTTTTGGGAAAGTTATGCACACTCACAGTAACACATACAGACTGGTCACTATAATAAATCATGTACCTGACCTGCTTTTTTACTTTTTTTAGCAATATTTTGGTAGCTCCACCTTCCAAGAACTCAGACCACAACTGGTAATTGGCCACATATGCAAATCACCAGCAACAGCTAACTTAACGTTATTATATCTATACATGCCATGGTCAGTGATCTCCCAATAACCTAGAAAAGGTTTCATCTTCAATTAGAAGACTACCTCAACAGTAACTTTCCTGCTTTACTTGCATACAGACCAGGTTCAGTAATAGTCTTACCAGCAGGAACTAGTCCTGCACAGCTAAAGTTTAAGATAGCCACATGTGAATCCTCTTCTTACACATTTCTGATAGCAGCCTTTAAGAAAATGTAGCAAAAGTCCATCTTCAGCAGAAGCAACATAAAATATAACCTCAAACACAACTGTTGATATGAATGACATTCTGGAATTCTGTTGTAACTAACATAGGGCTATTAAGTTTATCTAGGACTCCTGGATTTCAGCCCATGTGATACTTTGTTTTTAGTTAATGTCTTCCAATTTGTTCTTTTATCCCTGCTATCCCAAGTCAAAGACAGTATTGTCTTAATCTCTTGTGTACAGCAAAGCATGATTCAAAGATTCACACTGTTTCCCTGCAGTACCCTTGTCTTTTGGGGTAGGAAGTCCTCAAATTAAAAATTCGGGGGGAAAAAAAATTGTGCCTGACTTCATGGCTCTTTTAGCTCCTCAAGTAATCCATAAGGCTTTTCTACTGTCATTTTTTTTCCTTTACTAAGACACACAGAAACAATCTGGACTGAACAACAAATGAATTCAGCTATCTGAGTACAAATATCTTTCCAATGCATAAGAATACAGAAGAATTATGAGTGTACTCCACATTTCTGCATCTCACTATTGCTTTGTATTTACAACATAAATTCTCTGGAGAAGAGTCTTCATAAAGCTAATATTTGAAGTGTCTGACTCCTCAATAGTAAGAACTTCAGCACATCAGCAGTTAAGATGCTGAGTGCCATCTATGCACTCTTTCTGTTAAATAACTCTGAAGTAAATAAGCCTGGCTTTGTACTCATAGTTACTGCAAAATAGAGGACTTTGCTCTTCAATTCAGTCAGCTGTTCTCACCAACAATACCTGCCTTTCAGACACTCAGACTTCTAAGAGTCTTCAAATCCAAGAGCTCAGGTTAGAAGAGCTGAGTGCTAACCCCATTTATTTCATAACTAGTAATAATTTCAAATACAAACAAACAGACTCACCTTTCTCTCACTTCATTTCATGAGGAAAGCTACAATTCAGAGAGACTTATTCACCTTTTTTCTTCTGATCTCAGGGAATTCTCAACAAAAAGCAGGACTTAAAAGTAATTTATTGTTCAACATTTCAGTGATGAAACATGCATAGGTAACCTGGCGACGTGTTTGATAATACTAAAATAAAGGACTTGGAAAAAACTATTCCAAACCCAGGCTTTTAAGTTCAAAATGCTTAAAATCAGAAAGTTTTGGGGATTGCAAACTGTAAATGAGGCCAGTCTAAATACACTGCCCCGCACGTGTCCACACTGCCACTATGTTCCAGCCCCACTGGCACTGGAAGGTCTTTGTTCTTCAATGCTGTGGAGGGGGACAGACAAAACAAGGTAGTGATTGTGACAAATCCATACACTTGAAAAACTTTAGAAGTATTTGCATTAAAGCACTAAAGAGGACAGAAAAACAAGCACATGTAAGCAGAGGCTGTAAGTGGGCTTCCCAGCCTCTGATGGTTTATGAAAAACTGTCACTCCCAGCTATTAACTCTTTAGTTAGTGGGAAACCAGTACTTGGCTGAAACTTCTCGGAGCTGCTTCTGCAGCGGACAAGCCTGCTCCAGTTTTGCTGCTCACCAACACAAGGATAAATCTTTGCACCTGGGACTCTCCCTCCTGATCCATCTTACTTGATCCATGAAAAGAGCAAAATCCCATTTTAAATACTGTATACCCCACTTATTCTCACTTCTGTGTATAAAGCTGTGCAAAAACCACTGAAGAGGAGGTCTGAGATAGAAAGGCAAGCACAGCAGCTACTTAACAGTCAACCAGCTCTAGTTTCACCTTTCCATTCAAGCAAGATTTCCTCTAATGACTTTCTTAAAAGGTATTAGCTCTACTCAACTGCCTGAGCTTTCATGCCCCTCAGGATATTCTTCCACAAACTGTCCTATCTCACCAGCAGTAATTCCTTAGATACTGTTTAAGCTGATCCATTATTAGCGTCATTCCATTACTCTAGAGATATTAAGCAGGAACCATAACTAATAACTTAATTTCTCCTTTCAACATTTAAACCCTGAAAATATGTCTAGATTTGCAAGTTCTAACCTGTTTCGGTAGTCATAACACATAGAGTACACATGTAGCTTGATATTCTTTGAATCAAGGACTCTCATAACTTTTTTTTGATCCTTTCCAACATAATTCAGATAATGAGGCTCCAGAAACAGGATTTTATGAGATATTAACACAGGAGCTTGCTGGGGGAAGCACCAACCACAGCTTCAGTGTTTGGCTCTGCAACGTATTTGCAAACGAGAATTACACTGAGAGTGAAGCACACACGTAAGTTCAAATCCATTGCTTCTAAGCAGAAAAGCTTCAAAAATTAACCACCAAGAGAAAGGGCATAGAAAGAAGAGGAAAACAAGTTGCTAACATTCAAAGACCATGTACTTCAGCACAGGTGAGAAACTCTAGAGAAACAAACATCAGAGAGTGCTGGAATTCTCTAGTGCTAAGTTTCAGCTCCCTAAGTTTCCCTAACCCCTAAGTTTCAGCTCCCTTGAGCACTGCAGACATTTGTTATTGCGAAAAAGCCTAAGGAGAGCCCCACAAGTTTCTCTAGAATATCCTGACCGGTGGCATCTAAATTCCAGTCAACTCTCATCCTTGCTGATGGCTTCTCTACTTGAACTTATTTTAGCAAAGGACACTCTCCTCAGACCCTGCTCCTTAACCCAGCTCTCCAGTACTGTGTTTTACCACCCCTTACCACACCTTCAACTTAAGCTCTTCAGAAGAGCAATCGTTCTGCTTTACACTTGCAATGTTCTCCTTAAACTCTTGAGTAAAATAACTTGGGTGTTTTTCCCCTCACCTCCTGACTGCTTCTTCCATTTCTACATAAACAGACCTGAACTCTTTACCTACCACTTACTACTCTGAAACCAAAAAAAGCCTTAAAATATATTGATTATAAGATTTCTGACAGCTCTTATCTTTGACAACCAAGACTTTTCTGTAAGGCCACTAGGCTCTGGTGTTTTTTTAATACCTAGTCCTTTGAGTCAATGCTCTGGTGTGAGCAAGCTGTTGCTTTTACTTCATTTGCTTCAACAGCAGGTTCTCCAGTCTTTCTCCATTTTTAATGGTCTGCCTACAGCCTTATAACCCAGCTTAATACAGCCCCTTCTCAAATATCTGATCTGTGTAGATACTATATAAAGGAGCCTCACAATATACAGCATCTATGATTCCCAGCAAACACTGCTACTTCAATTGCATCTTCATTCCAGAACTACAGACAGCGATAACAACAGCCATAAACTACCATCTCTAAGACTTTTATAATCCTTGAGGGCATTTTCTACCTAATCACAAATGTCATAATTTATTGTCATAATTTATGTCATAATTTATTGTTGACACCTGTTCTCAAAGAACACATTCTCACCACATCTGACATCCAGTACCACCAAAACCAGAGACGAACAATCCCTGCAGAACAGGTACATCTGCATGCCCTACCCACCTCTCTTTTCTCTCAAGTTTTACATCTTGAAGACGTGGCCACACAATAATCATGTCATTTCACCTACAGGGTCGAACACGGATTAGATTCCCCACTTTGTATCCCACAACTGAACAAGTACTAGGTAGCAATTATTAAGGAGAGATGATGTGGAATTTGCCATGCTGATGTTTACTCCTCTGCTCCTCCCTGTAGTAGGGGACTTATCCTGAGAAGATTCATGACCATATTGTAGAATAAAACTCTTCCTACAGTTCGTTCCTTTTGAAGAGGTGAGACATAGAAAGTAAAAACATCTCTTGATGTATCTTACAAAACTAAGAACACTTTTTCTTTCAGACTTCAAGTGCTCTTAGTATCAAGTTTACATGATCTAAGAACTTGGATCAGTCTACACCATTATGCACTGATCCAGTGCCTAACAACAGAAGTAGCACACTGATGGACTTACATGTACATATGTTATGAACGACCCAAGAACCCCAAAAATTTTATTAATCTGTTTATTACAATAAGCATCTGCCCGCTTAAGGATCTTTTAACTTCTTTTTATAGTAGAGAAATTGTACATGATCATAATCAAATCACAAGCACCATTATTAAAATGGAAGTTCAAACAGTTAGCATAGAAAATAGCAAACTCAGCTGGCTGATGAATGAGGCTTATCCTCATTGGTAGAGTAGTTCAGAAAGTGACAGTATTGCAACAGTTGGCCATATTTAAGCTCTGAGTTATGTTCCTGAGATCACTCTGGACATCTCTTAAGAGCAACAACCAGCAGTGTTTGGAAACAAATGCAGTAAAAATTTCACCATGTACTTCAGAGACAGATACAATATTTAGCTCTAAGTGTCCTTCCTTCTCATTACTCCATCCTTTCTCACTCTACCTGTGATATACTGAGGTTATACACATTTTGCCAAAACACTCTCTCTTTATAAGCTTATGAAAATTAAACATATATACAGTAACCTGAAAATGAAAATATACAGTAACTCATACTCTGAACACTGTAATTTATCATAAGACACCAATTCATTCCCTCTTCCCTGACAATTTTATAATGGATTTTCCATGCATGTTTTTTGCTTCTCAATTCTAAAAAGTGTGGATATTTAATTATAAATTTCATACTACCAGTAAGTTCCTACCTAAATCACTTGTAAATGAGAGGAAAGATGTGTGCCAATGTCTTTACAAACAATTTGATGGGTGTTAACGTTTTTGAAATAGGTCTTAATGCCTCTACTGACTTTGGGCAGCAGGTTCCTTACTGGGCCCATAGTTTGTCTCCTGAAATAGACATGGGTCTGCACAAGCCTGAACTTCTGAACTTCGGGATAAAACAGTAGGTTCGGGGCAGGGGATGTGGCGTAGGCATTTTGGGAAGGCGGTACCTTCCCAGTACCTCAGCCAATGCAGGCAGGAAGAGGGGAACATGCGGCCGGGAGTTTAGGATAAAAGGGAGGCTGCGTCCTCTGAAACCTCGAGAGAGAAAACCCCGCGGGCGTGTGCCTGGGTGGACTCTGCCTTTAATCGAATAAAGTTGAAGGAGTCCTCTGTCTCCTTTTTGGACATAAATCTCTGGTGTTTGTGGATTTTCCCGACATAAACATTTAGAATGGAAATTAAGAATTCAGCTGGCTCTTCACTGTATCTCTTTTTCCTGCTACAAAAACACTTCACTCACAAGTTCCTTGTAAAACAAAACAGCTTATTTTATAACTCTGTGCTTTGCATTGCTCTATTAAACTGAGCCGCTGAAAACTCTGCTATTGATGCTACAGCCAGGTTTGTACAAGCAGTTATTTTTAAAGATAAGATATTGGTCCTAAATTTCCCAAAGTACTCTGCCTCCGGCTCTGCATGTAGAGGACTTGCTTAGACTTACAGGCATAATCAAGAAGTTATCCAAGAGGGCCAACCTTACATCTAATGAATAATCATACAGACTGTATTTGTGGATTGAAGTATCAGAGCTTAATCCAAACAAACCCCAGAGTCACACAAAAGCTGTCTCTAAGCAATAGAACATATTTTCTCTGTCTTCCCACTATCAAATAGAAAAGCTGTTGATCTTCATGCCATAATTGTGAATGGCTGCATAACCACATAGAGCACTACAGTGTCTGAGGGGTACTTCTGCCATCCCCATTGATCAGTTCTGTTTATGGAGCAAATCCAAGGAGTGTGCGCACAGGAGAAAAAAACCTGATCATTAAATACGAACTCAAATTAGAATTTCTATTTCATTATACTGGCAGTAAGAAGAGAGCCATGAAAAAGTCTAGGCAACTCATTTAAATGAACATCTAAAAACACTGAGAGCGCTGGATAAACACAGGGAAGAACTTACTGCAGTGCAAACCACGTTCTGATGTCAGCTGCATCTTTGCAGGTAAAGACCGCATATGACCCTCATTTAGTTTGTTCAGCCAGTTAAATACAATAATTAGTTTATGCAAATACAAGAAACAGACAAAAAGGGTTAAAAATCTGAAAAAGTTTGCATCCATCTATTATTTCATTAATTAAAAGCCAAACAGAACAGAGCAATCAGGTGTAAGATATTGGGGGCCACAAGAATTCGTGAAAGTATTTGGAAGAATCAAGTTGATATTTCCTCTAGTAAGTAACAAAACATTTTTTCTTATTTGGCATATTTTACATAGTTTTATTTACCTGACTGTCTTGGGGTGATTCAGAAGGATAATGTATCCTGTAATAATGAGCCCCAAAATTGAGACTGTATCTTTAAGGCCCTGCAGCCGAGATCGGGGCTGGGGTGGGGCAGGAAGTTGGCTTTTGGATCAGGCGTTTTTTTAAAAGCTGCCCGTCTAGGTTCTTATCCGCACGGCGTGGTGCTTGCTTCAATCTTTGATCAAGCAAAGGGGTTTTTTTACTTTTTTTTTTTTTTGGTCGGCTTGGAAAAGATGCGGTGGCGATCTTTGGGCTGCCTTGAGGGCGAATTCCGCAGTTTCCTGTCCGAGGCCCGGAGGCATCACGCCCTAAGTGAAGCGGAGCGACTCCAGCCCAAGCTGCCATTAACCGCGTCCAGACGGGAAGAAAAAAAACCACCGAGTGCCCCGAGCCCAGCTGCCTCGCCTGCTGTGCCCACTATCCTCTCCCTTGCCGTGGTAAGGAGGGACGAGCTATCGGGCCTTCGTCTGCGGCTGGAACTGCGCCATGAAGCTCTTGCCTTTCCTTATGCCATACTGTCTCTTGGTTCCAGTGGGGTGGTGAGGGCTAGCAGTTTGGTATCTAGCAGTTAGTTACTTTTTTTTTTCCTGTTGGCATCCTGTTTGTTATTAAACCGTGGTTTTTAAACCTTTCCTCTATTAGTATTCATTTCTTACTAGTGGAAAGGGATTATTGGAATCCTAAAGGAGATAACTCATTCCAGCGTGTGTTGCAGTGGGGAAAGCCTGCAACCCTCCCTGAAGGCAGCTTTGTCTGTAGAAAGAATTAGGAACAATATTTTTGATAGGTGTTGATGGATACTTATATTTCTCTGACCGCATGGCAGCCAGGTAAGGCACAGACAGGCCACCAAAGGCACAGGAATCGTGGGACAACCACAGTTTTCGGGGCGGGGGAAAAACCTATATCCAGTAAGGGACAGGATAACCTCAGGGAGCCAATAAACCCCGTGTAACCACGCTTCAACTCCCATGGCCCATCCCCCGGGGGGGCACCTCCACAAGCGTGTTCTCCTTTAAGTTGTCTCAAACCAAGACACTGACAAAAGTATAAAAGTGGCTTTCTGGAACAGTAATTGAATTCTAGTTTGCATAAAGAAGAAACGTGACACGAAATGGAAGCACAAAAATTCTACTCCCTTTCTTTCTTTAAAGACAGAGGAACATAAAGCAGTGCATCTATTTGAACTGTGCAGATGCAATGCTTAATACAAATGCTTAATACAAATGCTTAATACAAAATAGCCAGAATTAGGTGAGGCTTAACAGCATCCCAGATATCACACTATGCAGAAGACAACGACTAGTAACAAGTCACTCAAAGTCACCTGTTCAGTATGTGAGCAAATAGTGCCTCAAATCTGATTACACTTCTCTACAATCCTATTTTATGAATGCTTCTAGTGACTCTGTTGGAAAATGAACCTTAGAAATCATGGTGTCCGATACCACTACCTTGCCAAAGCAAAATGCATCAAACACCCAAGCTGACCTCCCTCCAGGTTTCTACCCGATGACAAAAACCAAGGGTTCTGCCAGCTGGCAGGTTTTTTGCTGCCTTTACAGAAACATGCAGCTATAAGCACAGACTGAAAGGCTGTCATGGCAATTCAGTGAATGAGGGAAACCAAACGACAGACGGAGACTCACCAAGTAACTGAACTTTCTAAGCTCATGCTATAACTGTTTTCAAAGCAGTAACTGTACAGCCATTAAACATACTTTTATTATATTATGCAGAGATAGAGTCAAAAGATTTCCACGCAACATCTGTGTAACACAATTTGGGATGTTACTCCAAGAAGAATGGTTAATGACTTTAACACCACCACTGAAATGAACAAATTCTTTCCAGGTCAAGTCAGAGAACAAGAAGACCAAAAATAAATCACAGAAGAAGAAAAAAACCCTAAATTGTTATCTAAGCAATAGAACAATAAGTAATCCTTAAACAACAACCCTCTCCCCATCATATTTCATTCCAAAATCCATGTTCATGACTTATTACACAATCAGTAATGCTATGACACAACACGTTGCAACTGCTCCATAATGCAGGAGTCTTCCCTATAACCATTCATCAACTGTGTCCTCTCTAATTAAAAATGACTCATGAAATAAGCTGCATTATATTACTAAACTTCAAACAAATCAAAGCAAATTTAACTAAATTAAACTCCATACAGTATCACATTAAGGATTTTGAAATTAAGTGCTGGAGAATGAACATCTGGTGGTAAAGTTCCTTTGAATGGGCAGAAAGGCCCTTCCTCTGTAAAATTCTCCAGGGACCCAAAAAGGCAAAGGGACCACAGCTGAGAGAAGACATGTGCAAGGGAACATTTGCCAAGGTGCTCCTGCCTTGGCAGGGGCCTGGACTCTAGGGGTCACTTCCAACCGTAAGAATTCTGAGAAACCACTAAGAAAAATATGAAAACTGCTCCTGGCTTACAGTTTACCATGCCTTTCCTCTCAGGCTTAGGATCTCAGTTTTACAAAACACAGCATGAGTCCAGCAGTGACTGATAGAGAGGAACTCCAGTGACTCCAGTGCTGGGTCCCACACCAAACAACAAATGTGCCTCTGAAAAAAATAATACTTAAAAGCAACATCCCATGACACTAAATCCAGCTTCCTTATAATGTTTCATAAACATGTAACATCATCCCATAAACTCCAAGATTTTAGCAACTTCAGCTAGTAGGCTCTTCAGAGTTTGGACAGTCAGACACCAGTTATCAGAGTAAGCCTGCTTGTGTCCACACAGCTGTGACAAAGACCATTTTCTTGGCTTGCCCCTTGGACCACACCAGGCCTGTCTGCCCTGTTCTTAGGTGTGCCCTTTGCCATTGTATCACAAACCATTTTCATCATTTTCTTGGTATGCTTGAATCCAGCCCCATCCCAGTTATCCTCCCACATGCAAGAGACACCAGGTCCAGAGTCCTTGTCTGATACTCCTTTACCATAACCCTTGCAAACTTCCACTCACAGGTTACAAGTCTGTGTTTCTACTGCCTGTCACAATTACCAGCCTTCTCTTTTGCCATGCCTTCTCTTCCCGTCTCTCTTTTGTCTCTTAGCAGATCACAGTTACCGTCCTCCTGCAGAACTTCTCCATGCTACCAAAACATTGCACATAAGAAGTCTTATTACTACCCTAAAGACCTATGCTACCTGTTGTCAGAGATTCTTGAAGGAAAAGGGGAGTGTCTATATAGAATAATTTTAAAAAATTTTAAGGACCATATGGTTAGACCCAGGGGAGTGGGCAGGGGGAAGCAAGAGGGTGTGACAAGACTATTCACCAACGCTGACCTCCAACCACTCAGCTCCATCCGCCTAAATTATTCAAAACCAGTCTGCAATATTTTCCCCTTCCTACCCTTACCAGCTTTATTTTCATAAGGTTTGTCTTTCCCTCACTGAAAACAACAAGGTATTGAGTGACTTTCAGAAGGTGGCAAATCGTGTGTTTTAAACACTTGCATCAGATGAAGTGAGAGGAACAGTGGGAGTCTCATGGGCTGCCTGTGCTTTAAACCACTTTTCCTTTGAACTAGCTAAATCTCTTCAGAACAAGGGAAGAGGACGACCACTGCCAGTAGAATCGGACAGTTTTCCACATATGGTTCTTAAATTAGACCATTAACTATCGTGCATATTATGCACATATTTAATGAAAGAAAAGTGTTTACTTCCCAGACACATCACAGGAAGTGGGTGATAAACTCCTGTCCATACAGTAAATGCAGCAGACTGCCTGGTTTATATATACATATACATATAGATATATATACTCCTTGAGCTGAAGCTGATAGCCTTTAACCACAATGGCTCCAAATGAACTACACAACAATCTCTCAAGTGGGTAGAAAAGGCTGCTGTTTCCAGATTCAGTAGTTTTCTTTCACATATTAGAAGCCTGGCTATACATCCTTGGCAGGTCCTTCCTCTCAAAGAGTTTTCTATCTTCACCAGAGTAACTTTTTCGTCGTTACACAAGGACCAGACTAAGTAATGCTTCAGACCATGACGGACTGAACTTCCCAGGCAAAGCCCCGCTCCTCTACGCTCCACCGGGGAGCCACTTCCCAACTTGCCAGGGAGGAGAAGCGCTCCCAGCAGTCGCTCCTGCCGGGCAGAGCGGCTCAGCCGAGCGCCGGGAGCCCCTGAATTCCCGGCAGAGCTCCCCCTCCGCCTCCGCAGTGGCTGTCACCACGGAGAGAGCCGGGACACGGCGGTCCTCGCACCCCTTGTGAGCGACACCGGCTCCGGAGCGGAGAAGGCCGGGGCGGCACCTCACTCACCTGCGGTTCATTGGCCGCACTCGCACGGCCACCTTCACGGAGGCCATGGCTCATCCCCGCTGGCCCGAGCTGTCCCTCGCCACCGCCCCACGCCCTGCCCGCGGCCAGGACGGACCGAGGCCACCCCCAGCCGAGGGCTCGCTACGGCGACCGCCACCCTGCCCAAGCGGGCGGTACGGCAGCCGCGCAAGGACATAATGCCCCTCGGCGTTCGGCTGCCCGGCCGCGCTGGGGCGGGGCGGGGAAGGTGCGGGAGGAGGAGACTGAGGAGGAGGCAGAGGAGGAGGAGGAGGAGGAGGAAGGCCGGGAGGGGAGCTTTGAGAGGGGACGTAGAAACAGATACTGTGGGTGGGCGTATGGGAATTTCTCCCTAGGGCAAATCACCGCGGTACATTTATTTATTGGTGGGGTGTATGCTCTTATACATACATATACATACTTTTATGTATATATATATATATAGTTAT
>VYXC01012877.1:168446-180237 GCA_013397175.1 Platysteira castanea
GAATTTTATTAGCTATTTTATCTATATCACCGGCAGGCAGGGGGTGCGTGGCTACAGTATAGCAAAAAAACCCAGAGCAGTGGCAGAGGAACGGCGGGGCTGGGCAGCGGCTGCCCGGCTCCCAAACATGGCCAGGAGAGGCTCCCTTGGAGGGGCCCGGAGTCCCAGGGTTTCCTCTGAGGCACCCAAGTGGATGGTGACGGTCCTTTGTTTGATGAGGCAGGGTATTAATACGCTCCCAGTGCAATGGCCGCTCGTATGGTAGGCGAAATGAGCCGGAGACGAATTCTCCCCACACCGACCCCAACCTCTCTCCCCCTCCGATGCCGACGAACGAGAGAGAGCAAGGAGCTGCGCTCAGCCCCTTCACACAGTGCAAATCTCATGGTATCTCTGTCCTTCCAAGAGAAACCCCCCCGGATAAAGAAAGAGTAGCTAGCTGCACGCTTCCTCTGAGCTACGGCAACTTCTTCTTAAGTACCAGTCGTTATTGTTCCGTAGCAACATAATGGGAGAAGATTCCCTGAGAGAAAGAAACAAAAGGAAAAATCCTAAACCCCAACAAAATACTCCTAGTCAGCTTTTAAGAAAAAAGTTTTCTCTAGAAAAATTACAACCAGCTGTATGTGAAATAATTGCTTCTCAGTCTGAAACCAAGAAAATTTTATTTGATTTAGGACATTAAATGTTTAATATTGTAACCAAAATTGTGGTGGAAAGGATAATCTTAATGCACCTGCGCACTTCATTTGAAGCCAGCAGCTTCATATGCTCATCTATCCAAGCATCTGTTCTCACTTCTGTCCTTGGAGGTGAGAAATTTATGCATTTGAAGGTAAGGTCTCATCTCACAGAGCTGAGATTTATTTTACATTACTGAAGGCACTATAGCATAAATCATAGTCATAACAAAGTCTTTTAGAAAGCCGATGCGTGTGCTGGGGTGAGGTTGAAGCCGTGTTTGATGTTGACGTCAACCTACGCTATTTTTTTGATGTAGAGGTTTTTTTAAGAGGGTGGCACAAGAGAACCGTAACACTAGAAGGGGTTTTGCCACACTGGGAGAGAAAAATGAGGTTCACTCTTCTGGTAAAATGTTTAAAAGTTTAATAAAAAGACAGTTAGGAGACAGAAAAGCAGAAATTATATACGGCCGGGTGCTTGGCCTGCAGCTAGGAGCACACCCTAATTCAGAAAACATTCCTTTAAATGTACCGGCACGTTGCATATTCATAGACCCTCATGCAGGATTCAAGCATTTCTTTTTAGGTGGTCCTTGGTTTCAACTTGCCCATTCCCTCTTGCAGATCAATTTAACATTTTATTACTTCTTGTAGTTCCATCCTGCAGATTAAATCTCCTTGTGGCTCCATCCTGTCACCTCTGAGGTCTGTTACCATTATCTTCATCCAGATAGGATAATCCAAGAATGTGGGGAATTTTCTTGATTATCTTTATTATTCTCTGAGTTAATACATGAACAAAAGAAGCATTCTACATATCATACTATAGCCTAAGAAATATATATATCACACTACTATTTTTAAATTTTGCTAATAGCGGAAATAAAAGAAACTATATTCATATAGCAAAGTTTTCTAATATTACGCATATAGCATTCATTTTAATATTTGCAAAAAGCCAATAATATAATATGTACTTTTAACACTGGGGTTAAATGAGAAATATACCCTGAAAGGCTCTCTGCCTCCTAGCACAGCTCCAAACAAAGCAGCACAACACCTGCAGCCTTTTCCAAAGTCTGCCAAGCATAGGACCACTAAAAGAATTTATAGCCAGCTCAAGTCTACCAGATGTGGTGAATTTACAGCCATCTAAAGTACCAGAGTTGGTATGATTTACCACCAGCTCCCCAGTGTCTACTGTGACTGAGAACTAAAATGCTTTGAATCAATAAATTTTTGAAAGAGTGAAACAATTGAAATAGCTTGTGAGCTTTATTAGTATCTGTACAGGGAACTGGCAGAAACTCAACAAAAGCCTAGGCAGAACTTTTTAGTGGGGCTTACTACTGCTGTTTGCCCAAACTGCAGCAATTATTAACCATAAGACTAGCAATAAAATAAGCTTATTTATGGGCTGGTAGCTTGATGCTGGTTTGGGTCTTAGCAATTTCAAGGCTGAGCTGGCTTAAGAAAGAATAATTTGGAAATCTAAGAGAGTCTTTATAGTGTCTTGTTGTTCATAGAGCTGATGGTGAGCTGCCAGTAAGTGCTACGGAAATCCTCACTGGGCAGAGCTCCCTCCTCAGGTAGCACTGGTGTTGCCAAATCTGTTCTCTTGACATCTTCCTGCTGGGAAAACCTGTCTTTGTTTTCCTATCAGTCTGTGTTTTCAAGGGCATGTTTGCCCTTTCATCCAGGACATAGTGTATTCCCTCCCCATCCAGAGAGTGTGTTCCTCAGATCCTCAGTGATGCCATGAGCTATTTGAGTCTACTATGCCCACTCATTCCCCTGACTTCCAGCCCAGCAATGCTGCTTTAACCAAGCTAAGCTTCCTACCCACCTCTATGCCAAAGTGGTCACTCACTGGTCTTAGTGAGATTTTTTTTACAGAGAAGGGAAGGAAACAACTAGGCAGTTTTATACTGCTAAGCAGGTAAGTCTTGGTTTCATGATACTGCAATGTATCACATGCATGAGGATTCAAAAGTATTGAATTCAATGCACAGTGTAAATCAAATCACTTAAACTGCATTAGTATGCTGATTCAAATAAAACCACACAAAAACTAACCCAGTTTGAAAGCAAAAAAAGGATTTGTCATGCAAGTGTTCTTGCATGACAATAAATCAAACCAGCTCTCTGCTATTCTTCCCAGCAAAGAGTTGCAGTGTGGACATATGGTACTGCCACGAATTAATACTCATAAAAGGACAACCCCAGCACCCTAAACTAATTTTAAGCTCTTGCACATGAAGACATGCACCATCTTGCTTCCAAAGAGAATCAAGTTTATTACCATCATGCAAGGCCTTATATACTGTACAACTATGCTCGGCTTTTATACTGTGCTAAAAATACTATGGCTAAAATTATACTTGTTAGCATTCTTTGTTAACTAAACAAACACACATTGGCTGCATGCCACCTCCCGCATTGCTGTCCACGTGTTCCTCTGACCAACCAGCACTCTGATCAAGCGTTGTCCACGCAAAGCTTACATGACTTGTTTTTGTCTTCATGCCAGCTGTACATTCCCCAAAGTGCTTTTCATGAATTGTCAGAGAGCAAAAGTGAACAAAGTGAGCAAAGGCCGCCTACTTATTCTATGAGACTTTTCTTGTCTCCCACATTAGGCCATCTGTATGAAATTAGGCGTGCTATCCACATTTCAACTTTTCCAGTATATTAGCAAACCCAAAGTAATTGTGAATCACCATGATGATAAATATAACAAATATCTTTATATTTGTTGCATACTTGCACCCTGAAATTTCTGATGATCTTTTGCTACAGAGGACTGAGGCAGCAGTGTAATGCAAGAGATATAAAGTCCTGAAATTGTCGGCAGCAAAAAAACTAGTCTGAGAGGGAATAAGCTCCACCATAAAGGAAAGGATAGTCTAGAAGTGCATTTTTTTTCACGTTTGATAAAACACAAAAAAGAAATATACTTATTTGCCATATGTATATATGCTGGATACAACTAATTAACTACAAATGTAAGTATCTAAAATTTAAGTCTGGTTCACTTAAAAATGGTAGTTTATTTCTTTTAAACAATGCAACAGTTTTGTGTTTCCATACACGAGAAGTGGGTCCAAGGAAATAAATGGCTGTGCTTATTGTTTTCCTCAGTAAAGGAGAAAGGCGACTTGGTCAAGAGAACAAGCAACAATTGTATTAGCCATGGTATAATGATTTTCCTTTGAAACAGCAATAATAAATAATTGGTTGTGCTAGTATATTCTTCTCGTGGTTAGTGAAGCTCTTTTGACTAAATTACAGTCTGTCAAACAGTGTATTAAATAATCAAGAGTATAAACTGCCAGTAATAAATGCCAGATGAATGTGTGGAGGGTCTTTTGTTTTAGATCAAGCAGCAATACGCTCAGATGTCTTTTTAGTGATTACGAAACAGCCTTATTAAACTAAGTGCAGTACATTTTCCCCCTTCTGTATGGTGTTTTTGTTTGCCTCCTTCCTTACTACTGGGTGTTTTATTGTCCACTAAACAGGGTCAGGCAGGTTCTTTTTCTGAGTGGTTACAATTAATTCAGGTGGTTTGAGTGATGCTTTGCCAAGTGAATTGCCAAGCTCTTGTCAATACTAAATTTCTCCTGCTATCCCATTATCCTTTCCCTCTGCTTTGTTAGTTTGCAGAGATCACATGTGAAGAGCCTGCGAACAACGATCTGTAAATTCCTATGGACTCTTCAACTTTGGGCAACAGCAGCTAGTTCAACTGCTCAGCAAATCCTGATTTATAGGGAGCAATTCCTTCCCTTTCACACCTTCCAACTGAATATAGATCACAAAGTTGTTCACCCATCAAAGAACATTTTGTGTCTTAAATGTGAGGCTTCATGTATATTGACTGCAAGTGTTCACACTGCCAGTTTGTACTTGCTAGGGAATTTCCTTATTTCCTGTCATTTTGTGCATTGTCTTTGTCTGTGCTCCAATGTTTAGTGATTTTTTATTACCTTCTCCCTGACACAGCAGAACAGAGCAGTCAAAGGCCAGAGCAAAAATACTGCAGACAACTCCAGCCATGTCACAAAACATTGCACACCTGTTCCTTTCTAGCATGTGGGTTTAATTGAGATGAAAAGATTTCTATGCTGATAAACTAGAGTAACTTTGCTTATCCCACAGTCTTTCTACAGCAAATAACAGCCATGAAAACTGTGAAGCATCACTATGTGTGGACCCTATCAAGGCCATGAGGAGGGAACAAAGCTGAGAAGCTTCCACCATACACAGGTCTTGGTTATTTATACCTCAGAGAATTTTGTTGAATTTAGAAAAGAGAGATGAAGAAAAAAACCCCTTGATTTTTATTACAGGTTTCATAAGAAACAGTAGCAATAACAATGAAGTGCTGAGTTTCCTTGACTTTAAGCAAAGGGCATGAGGGGGGGAGTGGTGGCTACAAAGATATTTTAAAGAACCCTGTGCCCTTTGTTTTGTTTCTCCAGAGCTGTTTTTTGGCAGTCTCTGATGAAGCAGGTACCTGTCCAAGCTGAAAGTGTGTTCCCAGCCCGTTATATTGGTGACAAATCATAATTGCTTATTAAGGTGCTGCAGGCACTCTTTCTAAGAAATTTGAAGTAATTTTTACAATACTTCAAGCATTCTGGGACTTTTAAATAAACAACATAAATGACCATTTTAGTGAATATGAGAGTGCTATACCTCTGTTTGGGGATTAAGGAAACAGAAGTAATTCAAATAAACTTTAGGGAAGTGAGGAGGAAGCTAACCTGAGAAATTAATGTCATCTCTATTGAACTGGCAGGCAGACTGTGAAATCCCATCTGAGGAGCGGGAAAGATGCATTTTTTCTGCTTTATTGCATTCATATTCTGCAAGAGTAAACCAGCTGTACTTAAAGTGACTCTCAGCAAGTATAAGTGTGGCATGCTGGGCTGGATGAAATACAGAAGCCATGAATTCTTCCTTACCTTGTGTCAAGTTGACAAGTTTTTTTGTATTTGTTTTCTTTAGAATGTCTTCTCTATTGGTAGTTGAAGGACTTTATTTTAAAAATCATTTTTGATTTTTGATTCTGTGAGACCAATTCCTTTAGCTGTGTTGACTCACTAGCAAGCAGTTTTGAACATTCATATTAAAGTTACATGGACTGTACTGCTGATGGAGGCATAAAACAGTACAGCCAGCCTTTCTGAATTTCAATGTATTGTTCAGGCTTTGATTTCAAAGCTGTGCTTTATCTTAACAACCACCTCTAAGACAATAAACAAAGAAAAATAAATAGAACCCTAAAACTTGACCAGAACTGCTGGTTGTCATGTTCTGAATTCACACGTTGCATGTATGCATTACATAAGGCACCCACTGGCACACCACTGTGGAGGTTTCCCCCTGGGGGGATGGGCCTTGAGAGTGGAAGCATGGTNTTGCCCTGGTTTGGCTGTTCTCTGGACTATGGAGGGATCGTGGGAAATGTGGCTATGCCAGCCACAGAAAGAAATTTATCTGAAACTTGCAAAGATGCTTGAAAAACAATATGTAAATTTTAGCTTTACTCAGGCTAAAAAGGAGCTAAAAGACTTCCTGGCGTGGTTGTTTAAAACCTTCTTCTATGTTTCCTGGGACCTTATTCTTACCAAAGACTTTTGGGAAGAAATTTGGACTGAGTTAATGTCTCAATCGAAACTTATGCTGATGGAAGAATATTTCCATGAATATTATCAAGTTATAGAAGCTGTTGAACAATATCGGCAGTGTCCCCACGGGGGAAGCCAATCCCCCTCCCCAGCGGCGGACGGTGACAACCACATGGCTGACCCGAACATGCCAAAACTCCGTGGTGGCGCGTGTCCTGCTGTGGACACTGCCCCTGCAGCGCAGGCACGGCCCCCTGCCCCAAGCACACTGCGCACCACAGCCAGGCGGTTTCCGCGAGCAGGCCATCCAGCAAAAACCGCAGTCCTGGCGTGCGGAGCAGCTCCAGCGGCTCGGAGCGGAGAGAACTGCAGTTGCTATGGTGACACGGCTCCAGCGGCCCCGGCCAAAAAAAAGCGGCGCACCTGTGACTGGCTCGGGAAGAGGCACGGCGGCAAGCGGCAGCGGTGCGCGCAGAGCCAGCGCGGCTCAGCAGACACGGACCAGCCACAGGGCTGGTGGTAGCAACACGGCACCGAGTGGCACTGACCAAGCCAGCGGCGCAGGGGCGAGCAGCAGCGGCGGCGTGGCCGGAGTGGCGCCGAGCAGCAGTGACACAGGAAGCGGCGTCAGTGTGGTCCCGGCGCCCAGAGCGAAAAGCGGTGGCGCACGCAGAGCCGAACAGAGCGGCCCGACCCGACTCCCACGGCCTCAGGCACAGCCCCTGGCAGCTGCCCCACTCGTGCCCCACGGAAACACGATGTCCCAGCAGGAGCATGCGGGTGTGGGTGGCCCTGGCCGCCTTGGCAGTCCCAGCTGCCTCGGCGCAGGAGTGGCGGCGAAAAATGTCATAAAAGGTGAAAGCAAAAGCAAAAGCCCAGCGTGGACCAGCCACAGGGCTGGTGCGGCCGAACAAGACATGGACAAGGGCAGCGGAGGCGAGCAGCGCCGCCCAGCCCAACCCTTGCAGCCCTGGGGGAATGGGAGCCCTCGGCAGCAGCGCACAGGCACAAGTGGCCCCAGCGTGGAAGCGGTGGCAGGAGCTGCTGTAAAGCACGACACCACAGCGTCACAAAACACACAGATCAGCAGCAAGACAGCAACACCTCAAAAACGGCGCCAGCAGCCCAAAGGCAAAAAGATTATCGAGCCAAGGTTTTGGGGACTATGAAATGGTATAATGTTAAGCAAAATTATGGTTTGATAACACGAAAGGACATGGGAGAAGATGGTTTATACACAGAACTGCCATTAAGAAGAGCAACCCCAAAAAATACCTCCAAAGGGTGGGGGAGGGGGAGATTCTGGAATTTGACATTGTATTAAGTAAAAAAGGCCTGCAGGCTGCTAATGTGAGTGGCCTGGGGGGTGTTGCAGTCTGAGGCAACGATTCTGCACGTAATCACAGTTATTGTAAACAATATCCATGCCAGAAACCTAATTTTCCCCATCAAACGTTTCCCTTTTACCTTACACCCTATTATCCCTAGTTTCCATTTTCCCAGCCATGGTTTCCCTCAAAAAACCTTGCTATTCCAAATCCATTGCCCCAGAATTCCACTCTGATGTTGAGAGGGG
This sequence comes from Platysteira castanea, assembly GCA_013397175.1. NCBI lineage: Eukaryota > Metazoa > Chordata > Aves > Passeriformes > Platysteira > Platysteira castanea. The sequence goes on from VYXC01012877.1 coordinate 176,342, forward strand.
GATAGAAAGGGGGAGGGAAAGAATTAACTATCATTGTTTGGAGTTCCAACAGGTACAAATGAAAGAGACCCTCTCCTGCCTCAGTTTCCCCACCAAGTGTGCTCAAAAAGCCTCCATCTCTCTCCTGCTAGCTCTGGAATGCTCCAGAAGAATTCTCTTTGAATGCTGGGGGCTCAAAGGGTGGCTTGCATTCTTTTGAAATTGTTTTTGTCATTGCGTGTCTATTCAGTTGTTTCAAATGATGTGTTTTAAAACCCTTGAGAGAAACCTTCTTAATTAAAACAAAAGGGTGAGATGTGGAGGTTTCCCCCTGGGGGGATGGGCCTTGAGAGNGTTAATGTCTCAATCGAAACTTATGCTGATGGAAGAATATTTCCATGAATATTATCAAGTTATAGAAGCTGTTGAACAATATCGGCAGTGTCCCCACGGGGGAAGCCAATCCCCCTCCCCAGCGGCGGACGGTGACAACCACATGGCTGACCCGAACATGCCAAAACTCCGTGGTGGCGCGTGTCCTGCTGTGGACACTGCCCCTGCAGCGCAGGCACGGCCCCCTGCCCCAAGCACACTGCGCACCACAGCCAGGCGGTTTCCGCGAGCAGGCCATCCAGCAAAAACCGCAGTCCTGGCGTGCGGAGCAGCTCCAGCGGCTCGGAGCGGAGAGAACTGCAGTTGCTATGGTGACACGGCTCCAGCGGCCCCGGCCAAAAAAAAGCGGCGCACCTGTGACTGGCTCGGGAAGAGGCACGGCGGCAAGCGGCAGCGGTGCGCGCAGAGCCAGCGCGGCTCAGCAGACACGGACCAGCCACAGGGCTGGTGGTAGCAACACGGCACCGAGTGGCACTGACCAAGCCAGCGGCGCAGGGGCGAGCAGCAGCGGCGGCGTGGCCGGAGTGGCGCCGAGCAGCAGTGACACAGGAAGCGGCGTCAGTGTGGTCCCGGCGCCCAGAGCGAAAAGCGGTGGCGCACGCAGAGCCGAACAGAGCGGCCCGACCCGACTCCCACGGCCTCAGGCACAGCCCCTGGCAGCTGCCCCACTCGTGCCCCACGGAAACACGATGTCCCAGCAGGAGCATGCGGGTGTGGGTGGCCCTGGCCGCCTTGGCAGTCCCAGCTGCCTCGGCGCAGGAGTGGCGGCGAAAAATGTCATAAAAGGTGAAAGCAAGAGCAAAAGCTCAGCATGGACCAGCCACAGGGCTGGTGCGGCCGAACAAGACATGGACAAGGGCAGCGGAGGCGAGCAGCGCCGCCCAGCCCAACCCTTGCAGCCCTGGGGGAATGGGAGCCCTCGGCAGCAGCGCACAGGCACAAGTGGCCCCAGCGTGGAAGCGGTGGCAGGAGCTGCTGTAAAGCACGACACCACAGCGTCACAAAACACACAGATCAGCAGCAAGACAGCAACACCTCAAAAACGGCGCCAGCAGCCCAAAGGCAAAAAGATTATCGAGCCAAGGTTTTGGGGACTATGAAATGGTATAATGTTAAGCAAAATTATGGTTTGATAACACGAAAGGACATGGGAGAAGATGGTTTATACACAGAACTGCCATTAAGAAGAGCAACCCCAAAAAATACCTCCAAAGGGTGGGGGAGGGGGAGATTCTGGAATTTGACATTGTATTAAGTAAAAAAGGCCTGCAGGCTGCTAATGTGAGTGGCCTGGGGGGTGTTGCAGTCTGAGGCAACGATTCTGCACGTAATCACAGTTATTGTAAACAATATCCATGCCAGAAACCTAATTTTCCCCATCAAACGTTTCCCTTTTACCTTACACCCTATTATCCCTAGTTTCCATTTTCCCAGCCATGGTTTCCCTCAAAAAACCTTGCTATTCCAAATCCATTGCCCCAGAATTCCACTCTGATGTTGAGAGGGGGATAGAAAGGGGGAGGGAAAGAATTAACTATCATTGTTTGGAGTTCCAACAGGTACAAATGAAAGAGACCCTCTCCTGCCTCAGTTTCCCCACCAAGTGTGCTCAAAAAGCCTCCATCTCTCTCCTGCTAGCTCTGGAATGCTCCAGAAGAATTCTCTTTGAATGCTGGGGGCTCAAAGGGTGGCTTGCATTCTTTTGAAATTGTTTTTGTCATTGCGTGTCTATTCAGTTGTTTCAAATGATGTGTTTTAAAACCCTTGAGAGAAACCTTCTTAATTAAAACAAAAGGGTGAGATGTGGAGGTTTCCCCCTGGGGGGATGGGCCTTGAGAGNCAAGTTATAGAAGCTGTTGAACAATATCGGCAGTGTCCCCACGGGGGAAGCCAATCCCCCTCCCCAGCGGCGGACGGTGACAACCACATGGCTGACCCGAACATGCCAAAACTCCGTGGTGGCGCGTGTCCTGCTGTGGACACTGCCCCTGCAGCGCAGGCACGGCCCCCTGCCCCAAGCACACTGCGCACCACAGCCAGGCGGTTTCCGCGAGCAGGCCATCCAGCAAAAACCGCAGTCCTGGCGTGCGGAGCAGCTCCAGCGGCTCGGAGCGGAGAGAACTGCAGTTGCTATGGTGACACGGCTCCAGCGGCCCCGGCCAAAAAAAAGCGGCGCACCTGTGACTGGCTCGGGAAGAGGCACGGCGGCAAGCGGCAGCGGTGCGCGCAGAGCCAGCGCGGCTCAGCAGACACGGACCAGCCACAGGGCTGGTGGTAGCAACACGGCACCGAGTGGCACTGACCAAGCCAGCGGCGCAGGGGCGAGCAGCAGCGGCGGCGTGGCCGGAGTGGCGCCGAGCAGCAGTGACACAGGAAGCGGCGTCAGTGTGGTCCCGGCGCCCAGAGCGAAAAGCGGTGGCGCACGCAGAGCCGAACAGAGCGGCCCGACCCGACTCCCACGGCCTCAGGCACAGCCCCTGGCAGCTGCCCCACTCGTGCCCCACGGAAACACGATGTCCCAGCAGGAGCATGCGGGTGTGGGTGGCCCTGGCCGCCTTGGCAGTCCCAGCTGCCTCGGCGCAGGAGTGGCGGCGAAAAATGTCATAAAAGGTGAAAGCAAAAGCAAAAGCCCAGCGTGGACCAGCCACAGGGCTGGTGCGGCCGAACAAGACATGGACAAGGGCAGCGGAGGCGAGCGGCGCCGCCCAGCCCAACCCTTGCAGCCCTGGGGGAATGGGAGCCCTCGGCAGCAGCGCACAGGCACAAGTGGCCCCAGCGTGGAAGCGGTGGCAGGAGCTGCTGTAAAGCACGACACCACAGCGTCACAAAACACACAGATCAGCAGCAAGACAGCAACACCTCAAAAACGGCGCCAGCAGCCCAAAGGCAAAAAGATTATCGAGCCAAGGTTTTGGGGACTATGAAATGGTATAATGTTAAGCAAAATTATGGTTTGATAACACGAAAGGACATGGGAGAAGATGGTTTATACACAGAACTGCCATTAAGAAGAGCAACCCCAAAAAATACCTCCAAAGGGTGGGGGAGGGGGAGATTCTGGAATTTGACATTGTATTAAGTAAAAAAGGCCTGCAGGCTGCTAATGTGAGTGGCCTGGGGGGTGTTGCAGTCTGAGGCAACGATTCTGCACGTAATCACAGTTATTGTAAACAATATCCATGCCAGAAACCTAATTTTCCCCATCAAACGTTTCCCTTTTACCTTACACCCTATTATCCCTAGTTTCCATTTTCCCAGCCATGGTTTCCCTCAAAAAACCTTGTTATTCCAAATCCATTGCCCCAGAATTCCACTCTGATGTTGAGAGGGGGATAGAAAGGGGGAGGGAAAGAATTAACTATCATTGTTTGGAGTTCCAACAGGTACAAATGAAAGAGACCCTCTCCTGCCTCAGTTTCCCCACCAAGTGTGCTCAAAAAGCCTCCATCTCTCTCCTGCTAGCTCTGGAATGCTCCAGAAGAATTCTCTTTGAATGCTGGGGGCTCAAAGGGTGGCTTGCATTC
>VYXC01012879.1:0-91198 GCA_013397175.1 Platysteira castanea
ATATAAAATAATATATATATTATGTATAAGTCTTGATGCCCTGCTTTTACATTCTAAAATTTAATTTCTGTGATAAGCCAGTAAGACACATATTCACAAAGTCAAGCATATACTTACTTAACTCTCATGACTTGATGCCAGGCTGTTTATCACATTTCAGGTTAAAACACAATTTGTCCTTTCGCATTCTCTATTTTTTCATAGAGGAATACTTTTGTAACTTTCCTTGGCATTATTTATAGCGATTATGTGAATAATTCTGGCCTTTTATTTTTCATTCAGATGCATAAACACAGTCTTAAATCTGTGGCTCCTATAACTATGATAGGATAACTATGCTATAATCCTGATATCATATTTGATTCATTATTTTACACTTTGATTTATCCAGTGTGTTTTTTTAAATTGAGGGATTTCTATTTTGCTTTTTATTTTATCAGCCACGCTTTGAGATAAACACAGTACATGTTTATGTCACTGTCAAATTCAGAAATTATGAAGTCCCAAGTATATTACGCAATTCAGTTTACTTTCAATTTTCATTTATACTGGCCATAATGTCATAGCCTTCAGAGCACACAGCATAAAGAATGAAAACATTTGGAATTTTCCAAATAGAGCTCAGCTTTGTCAGTGTACATCAATTTGTGTAATAGAATAACCAGTTTTATCAAGAAGGTATATGCAATCTCAAATGTACTCACTGGACTTTCTGGACTGAAAGTCCAGAAGACTGGTTTTGGATTTTTTGATTTTTATAAACTGGAATATATATTTTTGCCTTTTATCTGCAGTTTTTATTTGCAAGACAGCAGTTATTCTTCAACATAAGGATTTAGTTTTAAAATTTTTTTCCTCTCCAGTACTGAAACCAGTGGTGGAACTGCTGAGTGATCCAGATTACATTAACCGAATGCTACTCAGCCAGCTGGAGTACAGAGAACAGATGAATGAGCATCAGAAGAAAGACTACACATATGCTCCTTCTTACGAGGAGTTCATCAAGCTCATTAACAGCAGCTCTGATGTTGAGTTCCTGAAACAACTGAGGTATTTAATGTTTCACTGTAGCTCATTTCAAACTGAACATGTTTCTTTTCCAGCCCATTACTAAGATTTGAATGAAATTGTGATTTTTCTTTTTAAATTTAGTTTTAGATTTCTTTTTGTTTGGTGAAGCAGAGATAATAAAGATGATAAGCTACAACTTTTGTTCGTTTTCTAATGTAATCAGCATTTTAGCTCAGTGGCAGAAAATGCATAAAAATTCTGCTTAGTAGTATTCTGGAGATGACTCTACTGTTGAAAGGGATAAATGCTTGAAATGTGTGAAAGGCATACTGGACTCCTCTTTCCAACTTGCCTCAGTGGAGTTAGGCAAAATATGTTGAATTTCCACTAGTGTGGGTGGTTTTCGTTCCATTATCTTTATGCACTATGCCTGGCCATGGTGGTCTGGTGACTATGAACCATAGTGACTCCAGGGACACTGAGCATTCAGAACAGCTTGCTGTGATTCTGTGGCATGGAAAGAAGGGATTTGAGTTCCAGCACATTTTACCAGTGGGTGAGAGGTTTTCCTGGACTGTTGCAGAGAGGTATTTCCCAACTGGATCCTTCTTAACTATGTTAATGAACTCTACAGAGTTTGTTAAAAACAGAAAAAACATCACTGAGCTCCTACATATCGTAAGTTTGTTTGATGTTCCTGTTTTCTAACGCAAATAGCACTGGCTCACATTCATACTAATTCCACTCCCTATCTCATCTCTTTCTCCTTACATCTTTCATTTTAGTATGAGATATTGCTTGCATCTCAAGCCTGCTTGTCCAAGAACCTGTTGTTTATGCTTGCCTTACCTTTAGATAAGTTTCTCCTCTGATTTCTGATTTCTGATTTATGTGAAAGGATAAGGAACAACTGACTGGGAAGTGGGGAGCAGAGATACTACTGTTGTAGATCCTCCCTAGATGTCCTTGAATTGGTTTTGTTGAGCGGAGCAAAGCTTTAGAGGACTCCTGAAACCATTTCCGGAGTGCTTGTCCTAAGCTCTTTCCACCAGCCAGAGCTGGTAGTTTTTCCTCTTCCCAACTTCCCTTTGTTGCTGCTGCAGGCTAGCTTTTTCTCTTCTCAAATGGCTGCAGCAACATCTGAAATACACATGCATATTGATTACATTTGGTGAATTCTGTGTCATCTCTTGTGACCCTGAACTTCTATTGGACTTGGCCTGATCAGACCAAGAGGTGGTTTACTGGGGTGCAGTGTGTGGGCTGCATAAATAACATTGTACTTTCTCTTGTTCTTCTCTTTGATTCTGAAACCACTTGCATTTTTGGGATAGGAAAATACATTTAGGTGATGGTGAAATGATTCTGTTGCTTGGCTACTTATTGTTCATCTGTTGTAAAATTTGCTCTTTATTCTGGGACAGTGTGCCTTTCCTGAGAGCAGAAATTAGTCTCTATTAGACTCTGCCTAAAACCTAATTGACATATTTATTAGCATAATCACGCTAATGGATCTATTTGTTTCAAAAGAAGCCCGACTCTTACGTTGTTGTTGTTCAAGCACATTAATGCTCAGTGTGCTCTCTTTTTAGCTGATGGGTCACTTTAAATTGTGTTCTTTAATACCAGAGAGCAGATTTACTTTATGAAATAATGTGCTTTTGGCTGCACTTACATTTTTCCTTTCTAGTCTGTGAAGTCCAACTGCCATCATCTTGAAATGTGTTCCTCTACACCCCACAAAATGTTGATCAGTCTGAGCTGATCAGTATTTTAATGGAAGATGTCTGAGAAAATGTATCTTCTTTTTGAAGAGAAATAGTATTTGATTCTGGAGGCAATGTTCTTCCATCCTCCGTTTGTACAGAGCCAGTTTTTGGGATGATGGTTAAAGAGCATTTCCTGTGGGAGAAGGCATTTCTGTCCTCTTTGTGCTCCAGCACTGTGGGAGCAACCAGAGGGTGATGGGCCAACCTGTAGTCATCTCAGATTTAGTCATCTCAGTGTAGTCTAATGGCAAAGCTTTCATGATTAACCTGTGAAAGTTCACAGATTTGCATTAACCAAACCAAACAGTGGTCCAAATATGGATTGGGAAAAAAAGGGGGGGGGTGGTACTTAGTTGTAATTCACAACAGTGAGCCACAGGGCAAATCTCTAAAAGAAGGAGTTCAAGAGGAAGATGCAAATAAGTTGTTGTGCACTTATCACTGAGAAGCACAGTTAAGAGTCTGTTGGAGTGATGGGAGTGGGGAAAATGCTTCCAATTCTCTTGAAACAAATAAATTACTGGCATGTTTTACCTAAACAGAGTTTCCCAGTTAGATGCTATTTGGGTAATTATGCTCATTAAGAATCCCTTTTCTTGGTTTTATTTGGAAATAATTTTTCAGTGTCTGTTCTAAGCCAGTGCGCGTGCTATTCATGAGCTCTAAGCCTCCTCCTGTTACTTGTAATGTTGCCATGTAACATCTCTGTAAAGAGCAGATACAAGCAGTACCAATTTTTGGTGTAGGCTTAGCTTTGAGGGAAACTTATCCTAAGGCACTACAGTTGCTGGGAACTCCTTATTTTTTATTAAACATTCCTGTCATGCTTATCTCGGCAGATTGATTATCTATTAATAAAATAAAGATAAAATACCTTACTCAATTCAAGAGGCCATGAGACATTGATAAATGTTTCCTCAGGCTCTTGACTGACCACAGTCAAGGAGGCGTGGGCTCCTGGGTGCTCCTTGATGTATGCACATGACAGTACAGCAGGGAAGGCTGATAAGACATCCTTTCAGACTGATTTCATTAACAGAGTTTTGCTAGGCTTTATTGGGATTATAGGTATTTGTGGTGGGTGGGGAATTCAGGGAAAACCCCTGGCTGGTTCAGTGGAAACCTGTGGGTGAAGAGTGTGTGTTGCTCTTGGCCAGGAAGTCAGAAAAGAGAGGGAGTCTATGTGAGTCTCCTTGTAAGCAAGTGTAAAACTCTCTGCTGTGCAAATAGCTCTCCCTGAGAGCATTATAATGGTGCTAGGATTTTCTAAATCTTGTTTCTCTCCCAGCTTAGAAGCACTACCTTAAGAAATATTGTATAGATTTTCTGCATTGCTTTTCTGGATTTCATTTTTGGAATGCATTTAAATGATGCAGGAACTACTTACTATTAATTTTGGAGATACTGTAGGGTTCATAGTTTGTTAGTATGTATGGTGCGCTTTTAACATTTGGTCACTTAATCTTTTGGAACTTCACTATTGTTTTTGTGGAAGTACCCCTTCAGTTTTTTTAGGGAAATTGGGGGAGTGGATGCCTTCATAAAAAGGAATTTGCTAATTTCTGAGGAGCTATTTTGGGGTTTTTTTGTTTGCTTTTCTATCCTACCTCTAGCTTCTGAAAAGCTGAATTTTTGGGGGGAATGGGATGAGAAAAATGAACCAGCAAAGCTTTCACAGAAGGGACCCATTGTAAGGTTATCTACAAACATCCTTCAAATTCACTTTTTAAAATGTTTTATTTCTTTGATGCTTGTCATGAAGGGAGGCAGACTTCTATTCCTGTATTATCAAGTTTTTACAAAGAGTGTTGTCCCTATGTCCTGCAAGAAGAAAAAGTTAAACTGTTAAATTTCACCTTCATTTCCTCTCGGGTTGAAGTTAGCCTGGATTAATTGGAATTCTGCTACAAATAAGGAAGAAAAGCTGAATTTTCACATCCGATATGAAACATTTACTTTCTCTGTCAAAAGAAGATTAAAGACATACTGAGTTAAAAATGTAGTCTAGAACAAATAGTAATAAAGAAATAAGCTAGTAGTTTTTATTCTGCTCTTAGGATCAGCATTGTATTTATTCTGATATTTATTATTACGGCAGCAAAAAGTCACTACACAATTCATGGTAATAAAGACCATTACTACTGGCTCTATATCATCTTTTACTTAAGAAATTAGGGAAGTGCATGAATGTAACAGAGAATAGGGAAGAAGGAAGTAACGTGGATGTGATGCCGTGAAGGGTCCAGTTGATCAAGTACAGTCACTTCTTCAAAGTTAAATTAATACATCACATTTAAAGTGTCCCTAGATGTTTACTCACCAAGACCACAGAATACCTAGCAGCTGGAATATTTGGCACAGAGTTTCAGGGAGAAAAGGGTCATGGTCTGGCAGTGTAGTCAGGGGAGTGTTTCTGTGGTGCAGTGTTGTACAGCACTCCCACTGAGTAGTTGCAGCGAGAGCCCAGTGCTCAGGAGGAACAGGCTAGATCGTATCTTTGAGGATGTAACTTGGAGCATCTGCCCTACTTAAAGTAATACAAAGAATAGAAAAAAAGAGATGCTGTGTTAAGTATTGGTAATAAAAACATGTGAAACCATGACTGTGAACAAATGGGAGTAGATCTAGAAGGAAAAAAAGTTGCAAGATAAGTAGGAACTACCTTCCATGTGCAGTTGGTTGTCTGTATCTTGTTTGATAAATTCATGATTTCACAGTTAGCCTACAACACCTGAGTGAGGTGAATGAGTGTCATTGCAGTACGTTTACAGATTACAGAACCAATACATTAAAAAGTTCAAGTGAACTGCCTGGAATAATTTGGGAAGTCTTAGTCTGAGTGGGGAATTAACTGTGGGAGTTCTTACACACCACACCACCACCCTTACTATGGGGATGTTCTTCCTCTGACAGACTGGGCAAGAACTGTGGTGGTGGTAGATGGAAACAATGAAAGTACAGTAATGGCAAAAGGGAGTAGTGTTACAAAAATTACAGGTTTCCAAACAGATTTTCAGGTTTCAATTTGATAATTGAAGAATTTGCTGCAGAAAAAAAAAATCTGGAACTGCACTGTGTGTGTAAAACTGTGCCTATACAAAGAGCCAGAGACGATCAAAATCCTAGAAGAGTTATAGGAGGCAAGAGAAATAGGGGGAATTGAGTGATGTTGGTGAGAAAAGTTTACATGAAAAAAGGGAAATATGTTTTAAGGATCACATGTTTTCTTCAGTGGAGAGTAAGTAGCCTTTCCAGAATAGCAGCCTTTCCAGGAGGCTTCAGCTTTCATCTAAGACTTAACTTGGTAGATAGCAAATTCACTGGAATACTTGCTTTCTTACCAGTATTAATAGCTACTTACTAAAAGTAAGTGCACTGAGAGGAATTTGAGTTTTATGACCAGAACTTTGACATTTATGGAAGATTTAACTGACAGTCATTTTCTTTGCTGAGTGCATAGTATTTGTTAGTTACAAAATCAGTTTTACTTAAAATTCAGTTTGCTAGCTGCATTAACTGTCTGCTATTGTGTAGTATAGCTTTAGGTGATAAACATGTTTTAATTTTTCCTGGAGTCTGGTACTTTGATGTTTTACATATTTTAGTGTAATTTTTTTCTTCTCTGAATTTATATATGCTCCATATATGTATTGAGTGGATTACCTGGAAGAACCTTACAGATAGCTTTTTTTTTTTTTAAACCGAGCTGGTTTCCTACAGAAAACTTATGTTTAATGTTTAGAGTGTGACTTTAGGTTGTGTTTACTGAACATTACCTGTCTATGCAGTGCCATCAGTTGAGAGAAGAGGGCAGTGTTATTGTTAGTTGGGTGTTTCCTTTTTGTTTCAACTGTTTTCCCTACTCCTTAGGTTGTGCACCCTGCTCCTTAGGTTGCAAGTATACTGAGAAATTAATCTGTTTCCAGGTGAGGAGGAAGTAGAAGTATTTTGATCTTTGTTAATTCTTAAGTGTGCTGTATGAAGAACATTGTAAAAAATTAATACCATGTTTTTTTTCTTCTCTTCTCTCTCTTCACCCTTATTCCCTACTGTTTTTAAAATTAGGTATCAAATTGTAGTGGAAATAGTTCAGGCAACCACAATCAGCAATATTCCCCAAGTGAAGAGGCAGAAAGGTAAGATTCCATTTTTAAGTCACATCTGTTGTTTTCATTTTGAAAAGCTGTTTGAACTCCTGCCATACATATGCAATCAGTATGTGTGGGTTTTTTAGACAGATTTTAGGAATGCTATGCCTTTAGTATTTTGGTTCTGTTTCATTTGTCTGAGTCTTTCAAAAGCTCGCATGGTATGATTATCCCCCACCCTATCTTCATCTACTGATGGATCGTGAGAAAGGTCATATCTATGATACATTTATTTTCAGAACTTGCTGCAACTAGGATTTCTTACATTAAAAATTCATATGCTGAGAATCATATTTCCGCTTTCTTTTTCATACAATCTGTTCTTCAAAGTCTGTGTGTTCTCTTTTCAAAACGCAGAAGAAGGAAGGATACAGCATAATTGTCAGTCAGACTTTATTTTGGCTCTTCATTGTATTATGTTTTTGAGTTGCAATAAAGAGTGCTCTTAAATCCTTCTGCAATGATTTGGCAAGGTCTGCCTTTTAAAAAGCATATTACAGTTGTACTTACATTTATTATATATACTACTTTTTATGGTTCTCAAAATATGTAAAAACTGAGGCATATCTTCAGAAGATGATCTTAATGGCACAATTATAGATCACATCTTTGCTTAGGTCAGATATACTGAAGTTGTATCAATGCACAGGAGAAAGGCAACAGATAGTAAAATTAATTTCTTTATAAATAAATGTAGAGGATTTTAGGTTCTCATGTAATCTCTCTCTCTCAAGTTAAAAAAAAAATCCTTTTCTAGTTCCTTGTATCAGAAAGGAAAACTTTAAAAAGTGATTGAAGTGTAATGAAAAATACAGAAACAATATGAACATGCTGTGGGGTGGGGAAATTTTGGGCAGTCTGAAGAGCTTGAGGTCCATGCTCAAGTTTCAGAAAGTGTAAAGTTGTCAACACTGATAATGCTTTTTGTTTACACTCTAAAAGAGAGCTAGATGTACATTCCAGTAGGATATCTTGCTTCTATCAAACCAAGATAAAAGGAAAAGTAGGCATTGGTTTTTATTCAAGTGTACATTGTAGAAATAGATATTAATATTTTTCAGATGAAAGGTAATTGAATGAAAAGTCTCGTTTTATAAAGTAGTAAAATGAGAACAGGGAATTTAACTCTGAGAACATTATGAAAAATCAAATCTTGCTAAGCTTGTATTTGCATTTGTGCTACCATTGGTCTTTTTGAGACAATAATTGATTTGGGGAATACTTTTATACAGTTTAGGTTCCTACAATTAATTACTTATTAATTAATTTTCCTCTATCTCACTTGAGTTTCTGTTTAAATATCTACTTTCTAAATCCGGGACAGAAGATATTTCTCTGAAGCTACAAGTGTCTGGTACTGCAGAATAGATACAAAGATATTATAGAGCTGGTGGTATGTGGTAAAGTTGATTCTGCATGTTTATGGGCTCTTGATTTCTACCTGTAGTAAAAAAAAAAAGTAACAGAAATTTCACTAGCTGATGCACTGATGTTGTGTGTTATGATATGGACTTATATTTTTGGTTTATTCCTATGGTAACCTTTTATATCAATTAAGGGTTGATTACCATTGCTGGCTCTGTCAGTCCTTGGGACTATCTGGGCTAACCCTTTTGTTCATTAAATAGCCAGTGGTTATGCACACTGTCTGAAGAAGGTGGGGTTTTTTTTGCTTGATACATGTGAAATAGTATGCCCAACAGAGGCTTGCAGTACAGTCTCTTTATAGTTCACACAAATTTAGGGCAGATTTATAATTTCAGTTATTTCACTCAGGTTTTCATCTACCAAAAATTTGCAGGGTCTGTGTATGTACAATAAACTTTTAAGAGGGCTATCAAAACTGTAGAAGGGTAAAATCTAGTTCTGAAGACTGTTTTGTGCCTTATTTTTCCTAAAGGAAATGGAGGCATTTTACCTAATGTGGTAATGAATCTAATATGCTCCTGAATTTTAAAAATAAAAGGTTAGAGATAAAAGCTGTGGTACCTTCCTTAGAACAAACCAAAGCCAACAAAAAAACCAAGCACAACTCACTGCTAACATAAAGATTGTTGAAATCTTGTAGAACAGGCTACCACGTTACATAGCGACACATTTTGATGTTTCCCTTTCTGGATGCTACAGCATAATGCTACCCCTGGATTTAATGGTGAATAACTAAATGTAAGCTTTATGCAAAATGAAAGTGTGTTTGCACAATCTCATTCTATCTTTCTGGTTTTAATCTTTTCACTTGGCACATGGCGCGTACCTGCAGTGATGCGTGAGCGTGGCAGTTGGAGGTATATAACAGTCTCTCCTTTGCAGCTAGTAAATGAGCTCTTGCTTTCTGTGTCATGGGCATCTGTTAGTCTTGACTCCAACCTGATGAGAGATAGTCTTACTGGTACCTATTTCCTTTTGCCTGGGGCAAAGTTGGGTCCTGAAAATGTAACTACTTCTGTAGTGCCTGGGTGATCAGCAAGAGCAGCTGAACTCTGGCTGGTCAGCATTCTGTTGAGCCTGATGTCCGCTCTCAATCTGTAAGAATAGAGCAAGTGTAGATAGTTTGTACATGGATATAGAATCATAGAGTGGTTTGGGTTGGAAGGGACCTTTAGAAATTATCTACTCCAACCCCTGTGCAATAAGCAGGTACATCTTCAACTAGACCAGATTGCCCAGAGTCCCATCCACCTGACCTTGAATGTTTCCAGGGCATGTACCACCTCTCTGGGCAGCCTGTTCAAGTGTTTCATCACCCTCATTATAAAAGACTTACTCCTTTTATATAATCCAAATTGTTCCTCATATGGTTCAAAACCATTGCCTCTTTGTCTATTGCAACAGACCCTGCTAAAAGGTCTGTCCCCATCTTTCTTACAGGACTCTTAAGTACAGAAGGGCTGCAGTTGGGTGTCTCCAAAGCCTTCTCTTCTATGCACTGAACAATCCCAGCTCTCTCAACCTTTCTTCTTGGGAGAGGTGTTCTATCCCTGTGATTATCTTCATGGCCCTCCTCTGGACCTGCTCCAACAGGTCCATGTCTTTCCTGTGTTGAGGTCCCCAGAACTGGATGCAGTACTCAAGTGGGGTCCCACACGACACAGTCTCACCCTGCATCAGTTTGAGATATGGGCGCTTCCTGAAGCAATGTTTTCAATAGAAGAAGGTATAACAAGAAACCTGAGGAGCAGTTAGTGTAGCAGAGGTGGCCAAAACTCTGCAGTAATGAGTGCTTAGCTACTATTTATACTTTGCTTAGGAAAAGAAGTGTTGTACAACCACATAACTAGAAATAAGTATGCCTGAGCAGGATTGTAGACCTTTACTATTGGTTAAGGAGACATAATTAAGTCTCTAAAACTGACCAAAAATACTTACTTTTTCTGAAAAGATTAGGTGTCTATTATTAAAGGATGAGTAGCCTGAGGACCAGGTTTCAAACTGATGACTTCTCATAGGAGCTACAGTTACCTGACCTTTTTACTACTTTATCTGGTGGTACCAAAGTATGCATTTAATGTTGGTGCCCAGTAAGGTTGGAGAGAAAAGCTAGTTGCTCAGTAAGGACAGGGTTCTTTGCACTTTTAACTAGTGCTGGTGCCACCTATTGGCAAAATGTTTAGCTGTTAGGACCCTCTACTAAAATCAGGTGGTACTTTAAAGTACTTCTAAACATCATTGCATTAAACCCTCTGTAGTAAAAAATGGCATATTTTAGGGTTTTTTTTCTTTTCAGATTTCTATCACTTGAATCTTCTGGCATATGAGCATAAGAGAGCAAACGAAAATGGACAAAAGCATCTGATTTGTGTTAAGCAGTAGGTTTTGCATTTGACTCCCTGAGAGAGTCAAAGGTCTAAAAAGTTGAGACACAAAGTAATTTGAGAGATTTGCAGTATGATGCCAGTTGTGGCTGGATGATAACATTTCTGTGGCCAGGAGAATTGCTTTTGGCTGTTGCTAAAGTTGAATAAGAAACCTAATGCAGCATTATTGTTTCCAGAGGTGTAGCTAGTTTATTTTGGAGCAGTGCAGACTGCTGTAAATAGCTGTTACCTTGCATGCTGACACTGCACTACTTCCCTCATTTACACTGGCACAAAAGCACAGAATCGTGTGTCCATGTATCTGCTTTACTTCTCCACTTCTCCAGCAGTGTCTTCCTGTGTCTCTTCTTCCATGACGGTCATGATCTCTCAAGCAGTGACTGTAGGAGGCAGCTTGGTTTTGGTGGTAGTTTTGTTAGTGGTTTTTTTTTTCTTTTTATAACTTGTGTTTGGGTTTTTTTCCTGTTGGTATTTTCAGATAGTATCCCTCCCTACAGTCACATGTGCTATGGTTAGAAGATCACATCCTTCTACACCTTTTACTGCAAACCACTCTCCTCATCTTACCTTTTGATAAGGATTCCTTGTAAGTGCTGAACCAAATTAAAATTTAAGCTAAATTTTAACTGTTTGAGTTGTTTGTTGGTTTGTTGTTTTTTTTTTTTTTTACAAAATCTATCTTATCTGCTAAAGATTTTGAAGGACTCTAAATGCTTATCTAAAACTATTTACTGCATTTTGATCTATTAAAGCAGTTTGTAAGAGGACAAATACCTGGATTGGGCATTGTAACATGAATGACAGATGATATGCAAGTTTCTAGAATCAAGAGTAAATCTTAATTTTTGTAAAGAACAGTTTTCAAAAACACCAATCAGGAAATTGCAACAAAAGCAAGTTGCTATAATAACTTGATATTTGCTGTAACATGAATAAGAAACTGTTTAAATACACTGGTCTAAGTTTAAAAACCACATTTTTGTTTCTTCTCCTACTGAGATTGTATTACAGACCCTACAAGAATTTTAGCAAGGTTCTCTTTTTACTAGCTGCTTTTTAAAGCAAACCCAAAAATGCATGAAGACCTTTACCTTGTCTTAGGGCAACACAGAGCAAATCTCTCAGCTGATGTTTTTTTTAAAAGGATTTTTTGTGAAGGGGTTTCTTTGATTTGCCTTTTAATTTTCCGTGCCCTCTCCCTTTACACATGACTTCACAGCATGACTGGAAACCACCCTTGGATGACTGGATGGGACTTTTTCAGACACTCCAGTGTAATCGACCCCAGGGCATCCCTGTTGAGAAAACTGCTCGTTTTCAAGCAGGGATTGCGTGACAGATCGAATAAGCAGCCATTTCTGTGTGGAGAGATCTGCTGCGTTGCAGCAGCAGATTTCTCCTGCTGAGCCTTCCCACCGTGTGTCTAGATATTTGCTTTTATAAGCAAAGCTGACAAGTGGCACAGAAACAGAACTGTCTGTGAGCAGGCCTCTCAGGTGCTATGGTTCTGAAAGAGGCTTGACTGTTCAGCTGTAAAAAGGGACTATAAAAAAAACCTGGGGCTTGAGGCCAGCGTGGTTATGTGGGTTGTGATGTGTGGGTTTTGTCAAGATGATAATTTAGAGTGAAGTAAAATGGATACTTGTGTGTTCCAGCAGATTACAGATGCCATGTTAACTTAGTTATGTCAAAACTGTATTATGATTCTTCCCCCTGACTTGCATCCTCCACACAGGAATAAACATTCATACGCAATTATTTTTGCAGTGTTCTGGCAAGGCTTAAAGAGCTGACATTGTGCCTCCATGTCATGCTGAAGCAGTAAGTGTGGAGGAAATCCACGTGGATGAGGGTAAAGGCTACAGATTCTGTGGTACATTTATTTGGTTTTATTTGTGATTTTCAAATCAAGTTTATAGAGGAAATGTTTCTTTTTGCTCCTGAGATCCTTTGTGTCTGCTAGTGATGATAATTTGTCTTGTCCTCAGTTGGTTTGGAGAGATGCTGATCAGGGAAGAGGGAGGGGAGAGGCTAACTGGTCAGGTAGATATGACCAAAGGGGATGCAAGGATCTGCAGACAGAGGCTATCTGTGGTGGATGTTATTTTACTGTATAGTACATACTGACTCCCATGCTCAGATTTACCTTACTGCCACTTGACTTTTTATTTTTCTCAGCTGTGGCTGTGAGTGGAAGGCTTTGTTGTACTATGCATTGCTAATGATCAGTGCCTAACTTGTCCATGATCTCCCTGTAAATCCCTTTTCCCAGATCTGTTTCTGGAAGTGTTTGGGATTTAGCACTTTTTTTCCTCAATCTCTTGTCCAACCACAGTAGAGCTGGTTTTCCCTTTGTTGGACCATGGGCAGTAGAAGAACCATGTGTGCTATTCCTAAAAGTTCTCCTCTCACAGAATTGAACAAATGCTTTTCCAGGCCTATGCAGGCTTTGTGTTAAAGTTTCTAAGAGTTGGAGAAGATCTGTAAAGACTTGTAAGTTATATACATAAAGTTACAGTTACCATTTACAAGACAATGTTAAATCTATGTTTGCTACTTAAGTACTTCCGCAGGGCATTTAGGAGGCCCTGTATGTGCTTAAACTGGCTCTTGGAAAAAGTCTTGCAGAAAAGCTTATGACGGTGAGCATGTGTGTTGCTCCTTTGATGACGGGTCAGGTTGGTCGGCACTGTTGTACACGCTGCCAGGTGTCATGGATCTGTAGTTACTGAAGCTGTAAAGGAGCAAGAACTCGTACTTTCTCTTTCATTCATGCTTTTGCCATATATAACTGCAGGTAAAATGAGAAATCTCTGCCTTTTGCTGGTACTAGTAAGAGAGGGGATGGATCATGCAGGTCTGAAATACAATTAAGTTTCCACTTTAAGGAAATTTACATTATTTTTGTGTACCTTTCAGTGTGCTTAAGGGTTATAAAGTTTGAGTGACATCTTTTGGCATGACGATTTGGAAGGCCCTGTATTCTGACTGAAAAATGGATGGTGTGAATATGTACTGCAGTTTGAGGTATTTAATATATATAAACTTGCTCAAGTAGCAAAGCCACCACAAAAAAAAAAAAGAAGGAAAGAAAATTAGGTCTGAGAAATCACTTTTCAGAAATTGTTTTGGTGGTCTCTAGGATATGCTTCTGGGGATATTCTAGCTTAGCTCAAATCAAGATGGTTATGAATGATTTAGAAGAAAATGTTGAAGCTTTGTCAGAAATCACTGCAGATGTGCAAAATTGCATAGAATAAAATAATTTACACAGGCAGCATAGCTTTGATTACTTGATGAGGTTGAGCTCCTTTGGACCATTTGCATTTTAGTGTTGTTTGTTGCAAACTGAATCATCTACAGCTGTGGTTTGATAAGCAGAGTTTGAAATTCTGCTTTTGGTACTAATTGCATTTTGTTGCCTTTGGGAGAGGTGCACAGTACCCCTTTGGGATTTGAAGTTCCTCCATGACAGTGTATGTCCTGTCAAAATATCTTCAGATAAGGAGAATTATTTTGGAGGAAGTCAATAAAAGACACTTTGCTCCTTTGGAGATGGAGGCTCTGTTCATTTGCTGCTGGTAAATGTGTATGCTGTTCGTGGGGAGGAGGTGCCAGTGTAGCATATTTCTTGTCTTGCTGATGAGGAGTGACTTTCGTTTTTAATAATATTTTTTTAGAAACATACCCAAACTGTAAAGTTGTTACTAGTTTAAAAAATACTACTCAAAGGATGCTATTTTTCCCCCCCTTGCACTGTGGTGAAACAGTGTCTTAGTAGCATATATCTACTTCTTTTCCATTTGTTAAAATTCACTGGTGGGTATGTGAATACATGCATGGCTTTCCTTTTTTGTGTTTCTGGTTTTATTTGGTTCATGCAGTGATACCTGAATGTAGTGAACATCATCTTTGATGGTACTCAGAAATGGGAAAAATTACTCTTAATTCTGGCTTGGTATTCTGGTGATGGTGGAATCAGACAAGAATACATTAAAAAGAGAAGTCTTTATAACTTAAAATATCTTTTTGATACTGCTTAATATGAAAAGAGCAGTTTAATACGAAAAGAGCAGTTTAGATCTGAAAATCTCTAAAATCTCAAAAGGCAGTTAGGCTTAGGAGAAAAACTGTGATCTACCTAACCTTCTCCAGCTGAGCTGAAAATGCGCCTCCTGATTTCTGCTAGCTTCTCTTTCATAATTTGGAAGAGGGAAGTGATGCTCAGTGTTAGTCCAGACTTCCATGCTGTCTTTCCTGCACAGTAGCACATTCGCCACATTCTGTGCTGCTCTGCTTTTCATCAGCCTCTTGTTTATTTGTGAGGGACGTCACTGCCAGGCTTTCACGGTGACTAGTCCTGTTTATCCATGGAGCAGGAACAAGCTGGCAGTGTGATCTTTATCACTGCCCTGAGTGATTCTTGGGTGGAGTGGCTCCTTTCAGATATGAAGAGCTGAGGTAAATGTTTTTGAAGGATCTCTGTTAAGACAGGAAATAATCACTGGAAATGGTAGGCTCGTTAATCTCTCCTGGAGGCCTGCTGCAGTCACAGGATAAGACTTCAGGTAAAGTAGACATACTTTGAAAACCCTTCAAGAATGCCTTGTTTCCACCAAGAAGGGTACTTTTGTTTTAAGAAGGCTGAATGATCATTGCATTGCATTGCATTGTTTGTGGTTTTTCAGAAGTGTGGGATTTCAAGTATGCATTTTGAGCCCAAAGCATTTAAACTATTGAAAGAATTGAGAACTTGTAAAAAAATGATATTAGAGTCAAGTGCAGCAAGGAAAAGGTTGGGGTTTAATCTTCACTTTAAACTTCTGTTCCTGTATTTATAATAGCTGTAAATGTTTTGATTTAAGGGATAGCATTCTTTTGTCCTCAAGGTCTTTTCCTTTCCTTTTCTCTCATTAATACTGGTACCTCTGTTTAGGGAACTGAAACACTAAATTAAATGCTCTGTTGACTTCCCTGTGGAGATAACATGCCAGGAAAACAGATGGTCTTTTTTTTTTTAATAAAGTAATTTTACTATATGCTTCAGTGAGTATCATCTCTTTAGTTCACTATTACATGGCAGCTCAGATGCAACTGATATTCATCCATTAAAATATTAAGAGTATTTGTATCAGGAAGCATCCCTACCAACATAGATACATGCAGCAAATCAAGTGAGATTAAAAATATGGGAAAAGATAATGGGAGCATATCTGGACTCAATTATGTGTAGAACTTCAGGGAGCTCCATGTACCTTGAGTTGTCCTTCAGTATGTAAATAACAAAACTTAGAGTTGCATGCAGTACTTACATGTGGCTTTGAGGGGGAAATAAAAGGGTAAAAACAGTTGTAAAAGGAGAAGTTGACATCATGTATTAGAAACTTGTTTAAAATAGGTATTTAAATAGTTTGAGAGATTTCCTTTTTGCCGAGTATGCGTTCACAAACCTAACTATGTAGTTGTTTCTTAACAGCAACTGTTGTGAAAACTGAATGCTATTTTTATCTACATGATTTTGCTAGCATTTAATATTTTGAAAACAAAATAAAGTAGATCTTTTGTATTTATCCCTGGGCAATCAGATAATCCAGAGCCAAGTACAAGCCAAGTACTTTCCTACTGAGTAGTAGCTGCAGCCCAAAAAAGCATGAGTGTTATCACTGAGCAAGAGGATAATAAAACCAGTGTATAAATGTGAATCAGTTGCATTCTGCAGATATTAAACATGATTTCCACACAACAGGCTTTTATATCTGCTTTATCTGCTACTTCTTTTTTTAGATCCTGGTAATTAGCTGAAGAGACTGGAATGTAGAATACACAAAAATTGCACTGGCTATTACTAAGTCTTATTCAGCTGACTGTCATCATGTTACTTTACTTTTTAACAGTACTGTGCAGTCTTGATGTGGCATTCAAAGATTTTTTTTCCTTAGTCATCTGACCATTTTGAGGGAACTTTGGTCAGTTCTCTGGAGGGTATACTGTATGATATGCTGTTCACATCAGGCACAAGAAGTTTGGGTTTGCGAATAAGATGTGTGGGAATGTGTCATGCTGGGCTGGGGGAAAGAGAGCCCAGTCCCTCGTGACTCCAGGCAGACAATGCTATGGTACATAGGCCATCAGCTTCACGTGTTATCATATGCCATGGCTGTAGGTAACTTCCTAATGCCATCTGATAAATGTACATCCTGTAGTAGAGGTCTTGGGCTGTGTCTTCCAACAAACTATGAAAAGAGAGCTGGAGGGGTCAGGTTTCACTATGCATTTGAATAAGTATTTTTTTTCTCAACTGTTTTGTGTAAACCCTTGAGCTATCATTGCAGAATGTTTCAAAATCATCATTCTGTTTCAAGTAAAAACTTGCCAGTATCTGTACTGATGAGCATAGTTTATTCATGAATGACAGATGCTTTGATCAGACAGGTCACAGAGGCAGCGGTACAATGATGTTTTCACATCGTAAAATACCGACTCTGATTTGCTTTTCACAGAAGCAATGGTACAATGATGTTTTCATGTCGTAAAATACTGTCTCCGATTTGCTTTATTCTTAGATTCAAAAGGAAAAGAAACTGCAGCAATGAAAGCTGACCTACTAAGGGCTCGCAATGTGAAGAGGTATATTAATCAGCTGACAGTGGCAAAGAAGCAATGTGAGAAGAGAATAAGGCTCCTGGGAGGCCCTGCTTATGATCAGCAGGAAGATGGCATTTCTGATGAAGGCGATGGCCCTCCGAGTCAGAAGGTATAAATCTCATTGTCTGAAGGTCATTCTAAATGTGTTAGCACTGGATCATGTTACCTCACTGTCGTTAATCCCTCCCTTCCCCCAGGAGTCAAGTACAAATTAATTGCTGCATGGTTTATTTACCTTGGGAAAAGATTACTGAAGTACCCGGAAAGACACATTGATCGCTCAGCTTGGAATATTGCTCAATGTGAAGCTTCATAAAGGATTGAGTGGCTTGCAAGCACGTGTGATTTTTCAGACATACCACATGTAGGGAGTTAATAAGGACATGGTAGCAGCCTTTATGAAAGTAGCAACTTGCTTTCAAATAAAAGATGGCCAACGTATGTGCATTATTTCTTTGGCCCTCATTATATTCACTTTAGGAAATGTGTGGGGTTTGAAAATACTAAATTATTCAAAAGTAAACACTTATGGAAAGCAATTGACAAAATTCAGGGCACTTGTAGCAGAAAAACTCTGGTAAAGCTGCTTTGACTGAATGCTGGTTTTCAATACCACTGTAGTCTGGAATTAGAAATAACTACAGTTGTGTTGGCCAGCATCTACAAAAATAAAATTACTGCTTAGCTTTGCAAATCTTTAAAAATTTTAGTGACTTCTTTTGTAATCTACTCTGTTCCCTTTGGGCAAAGCACAGTAGCTGATGTATTCAAATGTTAAAGAAGATTCTATGTTTTTCATGTAGGTAGAAGATAGCTTATCTCTTTACACAGGGATCTTTAACTTTCATTATGTCCTTATAATAATTGTAACTTAGTAGCATGTTAGAGAAAGTAGTATGATGGAGAAATAGCTCCTACTTTTTGTATTTTGTTTTTCTTGAGTAAGGTCTGAAACAGAGTAATTCCCTACTCCCCACTTGTCCTTAAAGCGTGATTTCAGGTGGTGTGTCGTACATCGTGCCAAGGCAGTCCTGATCTCTTTCCTGAAGTTGGGTGTAGCAAGAGGTGCCAAGGAGAAAAAGAAAGAGGGAAGCATGTGGCAGCACTGCATGAGCCAGTGATGACACTTTTGATGCCTGCTGAGATGTTATGAACTTTTCTGGATAGATACATGGTGACATAAGATTGTTCAAGAATCGAGTGCAGTAGTGAAGATGCACTTGATAGGGGCAGGGGTTGGTCAGGAGTATCATAAAATATAATATTTTAACTAAAATCAAAGGAATTCCTGAAGCTGACATTGCATGTTTTCTAAACCAGTGGGGTTTTTTACTGGGAGTTGCTGACCTGGGGTTATATCCTGCAAATATACCAATGAGCAGCTCAATACTGAGTTAATGGTACTACTAATAGCAAGAATGATTTCTTGCACTGGCATTTGTTGTGCGGACGGTGAAAACAGTGGTATCTGGGGCAGTTATTTCTTCTAAGCTTTTGATGTTTCTGTGATGAAGCCCTAGAACCCCTCTACAGTCATGTCAGTGTAGAAAATAGGAAAACTGCTTCTCTCTTCTGTTGTCCCCAATTCTCCTTTGCCAGGAAAGAAACTGAGGGAGGCAGATTGAGATATGGAGGCCCTGCTGTCCCCTTCTGAGCACAGAAAAATGCCCAGGGCTTAGCTGAGGAAGCAGGCTTTATTCACTGTTGCTCTTCTAGCACTGCGGTTGGGGGAGTCGGGGTTCTTATTTCAAGGCAGCCAGTGTTATTTTGGATGCTGGCCCCTCCTATTTGGGCAGTATTGACTGAAAACTCAGGCTCTTTTCTAAGCAAATGGGAAGGGCATCATTTGGGATTTAGTAGATAAGATGTATTGGTATGTTGCAGCTGGTGACTCCTTAGAGTATGGTTGTGCCACCTTTTCTGCCTGTTATGGTAGCATCTAAGTTGCAGAATTACTAGCTTTTGTGGAAGAAACTATAAGTTTGCCTTCCGTTCTTCAACTTGCATGAAATAGGTCAGAAATGGACATTTACTGATGGTGTTTTGAATTAATATTTTATGTAAGTGTAGTGCAGAAGCTTGAATACATTATTACCTTTGGGGAATTTTTGGTACTTGTTGAACAAAGAGTTGACTAGTAAACTAAACTTGTATTTTGATTTCACTTCTGCATCTTATAGAAAGCTTTTTATTGACTGCAGTAGTAGGGGAGTAATGGCTTTGCTGGTAAAAAGTCTTTATTGCGTGTTCTGATTATGGACTTGTATGTGGAGATGGATTATTTGGAGCTGTCAATATTCTGTTTGATTATGCAGTCTTGTGATTTTTATTCATTTGATTTTGTACGTTTCCCTCACCTAATTTCCCTGAATCCAGGTTCTCTAGGGAAATCCTAAATATGCGAATTGTAATCAAATGCTTATAAGCAGACAAACAGACAAACGACAGCTACTCTCTGAATCTGAATTCTGTCACTGCCTCTGACCTTGACTTAAACTCTGCCCATGGTGTTAGATGTTTTTCAGAGAAAATGCAGTTTGAATTAGTGTAATATATAAAGCACCTCTTAATAGTCAGTGCAGTTTTAGTCCTTCTTCTTAGAAACTGTGCCTGCACAGTACTGCAGTAATTAGTTGAATTCTTGTTGTCTGTGTTGATTCAGTGAGGGATTTTTTCCCTCTGTTGTGCTGAGCACAACAGCCACACCACCTTGTCTGTGAGATTTGATGCATGGAGTCACAGCATCTTCTTAGTGGAGCTGTTTTGTAAATTGTGGGTTCTAGGAGTAGGTCTGAGGATCTGACCCTTAACTAGCTGTGAAATAGCAAGGAAACCGTCTGAGTGTATTTTGAGGTGGAACCAGCTCATGTTCATAATCCAGCTGATGAGGACTAAGATGAAACTCCTGCAGAAGACCTTGCTTCCACTGCTTCTGTGGATAGATGTTGATTTAACTGGTGATTTACCAGATTTTCACTGTGCTTTCTGAGCTTCAGGTTGTAAGAGCATGTTACATCAAGATACATCATGGTACAGAATTTGGGAATATTAAGAAAACAAGCTTCAATTGTTGTCACCCTTTTGCCTGGTGATGGGTTTTCTTATGACAGAAGTATGTTTGTGAACATGTGAGTCTTAAGGCAGGGACTTTAACATTAGTGTATGTGCAGTAAAATAGTCAGGTACCTGATGTGGTTAGTATACTTCCTGGTACTTAAATAATCATTGCATTTAGTTCAGCTACTGTTGTATGTGAAAGAGACAGTCTTCTGATGACTTGCCTCTTTAAAAAATATAGCAAGATGAATACAGGCTTTAATTTTAGTCAGTATACAGACAAAGCATTAGTTAAGGGTTTTTTTAAATGCAGCTTGAAAAAAGATATTTATCAGTATTGGTTTTTACATTCCACTTAGTCCTGGCTTCTACAAATAAAAAGAAAAAAAGGAAAAAATCCAAAGCAGCAACCAGAAGTCCTGCAGTCTGACTGTATGCCGTTATCCCAGCAGAAAACTTTGTCTAGTGACCCAAATGCTGTTCATCCCAACCATCGGCAGTGCTGTTACCAGCTTTATCGGGGTTATTCATTATAGGTCAGTGTGGTTGTAGTGAATGGGAATCTGGTGTGTTGCAAAGAAATACAGTACAGTGCATCTAATCTGTGCCTGGTGCCTATGCAGACCTAAATTAACTAGTTGCTCTATGCTCCTGACCAGAGAGAGATTGTGACTATCTTTAGGGATTTGCCAAGACCAAGTCTCTGCTCTGTAGGGCCAGGGACAAGTCTCTTCTGTGTGCACATGCTAGGGATGCTGGTTAAAGCACCCCACTTAGGAAAAAAAAATAGAAAAACCTAACCCTTTCCTAATCTTAGGCAGAGCCTGTGACCAGCTGTGATACATAAATTACATTCCTGTTGAAGCAGGGAATTGATGTGGCAACAGCAAAGAGTCTGGTTTTCCAAACCCGGAAGCAGCTCTCAAGTTAACAGGATTTGAAGGGTTGCTGTGGAAGCTGGTAATTCTAAGATTATATCTGCTAACTGGATATTAGATTTGAGGGTGTACACATGCCCTAATGCCTGTGTATGTGCCAACATAGCTTAGAGTTTTGTGCTCTAAGCTGTGGTGATACTGAATCATAAAATGAGCTCTTGCTGAGGATTACAAATTACTGCAGAACTTCTTTAAATTGTAAAAGGGAGGAAACTCCACAGAATAGTTGGGTGCCAAAAAGGACTGTGGTGGTTTCACCCCAGCCAGCAGCCAAGCTCCATGCAGCCACTTGCTCACTCCCTCATCCGCAGAATCAGGGAGAGAATCAGCGGGGTAAAAGCCGGAAAACTCATGGGCTGAGATAAAGACAGTTTAATAGGGAAAGCAAAAACCACACACACTAGCAAGGCAAAACAAGAAATTAATTCCCATGGGCAGGCAGGTTTTCAGCCATCTCTAGGAAAGCAGTGCCCCATGACACGTAACAGTAACTTGGGAGAACAAATGCCATCATGTCTGTCCCCTCTCCCTTCTTCTCCCCAGTTTACACACTGAGCATGATGCCATATGGTCTGGAATAACCCTTTGGTCAGTTGGGGTCACCTGTCCTGGCCGTGTCTCCTCCCAGCCTCCCATGCAGCTCCAGTCTCCTCTCCAGTGTGGCAGTACGAAAAACAGAAAAGGCCTTGGCTCTGTGTAAGCTCTGCTCAGCAATAACAAAAGCATCTCTATGTTATCAACCTTGTGTTCAAATCTAAATCATAGCACAAATCTAAAGCATAGCCCCTATCAACCTCTGAAGAATGTTAACTATATCCCAGCCAAAACCAGCACACATGCATTTTATGATTTACTCCTCAAAACTAAAACCCTCTCCTGTCGTTGTTGGCATTGAAGCTGTAACATAATGTTTTTAATGCAGCACTTGTAACATATTTAATAATTCCAAGATAGTCCAGAGTTAAAGAAGAACCAAGAAAACATTTGAGAGGTCTCATTATTGCAAGAGAATAAGCTTTCCTGCCCAGTAATTTATTTTTTAAAGTGTTTTAGTTTGCAAGGTATCTATGAGGAGATTTGTGTAGCACTGTTGCTAGGCACCACTGCTTGGATTACCATGGGGCAGTGGTGCAATGGGCCCTTAGTTAGGTGGGAGAGATGGTTGCACTTGCCTTGCTCCCTGCAGCAGCACGTAGCCCCAGTTACTTTTGACAGGGGGCTGTTTGTTAGTTACCCTCCTTGCTGGCAGCCAGAGTGGGTATACCTTGGATAATAGAGGCATAGAGACCAAGGTGACCTCTCACTCAAGAAGTGGCAGCACATGCTCCATGCTGTGATTTACTAACTCTTCTATTATTTACAGAGTTGACAGTCCCTGAGATGGTGAAGACATCTGTTCAAGGGGCTGGAAGACCCTCTTACACTTGTATTTTAAATCACTGTCCTTGGTAAAATGACTGAATAGAAAATATGATGATGCACAGCCATGAGGCTAAACCACATGCTGTTCTCTTTGACAGCCTGAACACCATTTCTTTATTAAGCCTAGCTTGAACAGTACACTCTGCTGTTCAGTGAGGTTTATAGAGTGAGCTCTCAAAGGCAGATGTTCTATATGTAAATAGTTTTAAAGCTAAGAGCAAAGTCATGTCCAGAACGTACTGGTGTGGTCAAGGATAAAGAGAAGAACGGCACATGATTGTCACAGGGGAACTTTGAAGATGTAAATAAACATTTCAAATGAGGCAAAAATAATTTACTTAAACACTGCCCAAGATTTGGAGGAGCTGTTTCAGACAAAACACAGATGACTGCAATTGTTAAAGAACCATGTTTAGCTTGGTTTGTTAAGGAATTGATTTGGTGTCAATAATTATGTATATGCCCGTGTAGGTGGTTTCCTCACATGTAGCTTGAGACCAGGAAACTTTTTCCTACATGTAACTTGGTTGTAGAGTTTCACAGGTACTAGGCTTAGGAAAACAAGCAGTCCTCCCAGAGAGGGAGGTATCCTGATGCTGACTAGAATTGTATTATTATTGTTAGGTATCAGAAAACCCATATTAGAGAAATTGTTAATGCCTCAATCTCAGAGTTCACATCTTGCTCCATACCAAATAAACTTTGCTATAAAATGAAAAATCATAGGAAGACTCATTGGCCCCAGTGATTAAGGACCCTCTTTTCTTTTCAGAGAAAAAGGTGTGAGTTGACTGGTGCCTGTGAGAAACAAAGCAAGAGTTTAAGACTACTCTGGGTGGCGTATTTGGATTCCTGGTGATATAAGTAATGGAACTAAATAAGTGACATGAAAACTGGTTCAGCTGCAAGACTGAAGGGTTGGAGAGAAAAGGTTGCTTGGTTTTGATGAGGTTTGGAAAACTGGTCCTAATTTTTCAGAGAAAGACAAGGTTATTAATTTTGTTCAGTATGGGAAGTTCTGATCATTTTGTCAGGGACGTGCTTTGTTTTCAGGTGTTTATCTCATAGAAAAGGCCTGGATTCACAAAAGTAATAGAGGATAAGGAAGTGATAATGACTTTTTAAAAGCAACTTCTTAATGGCTGCAGTATCTGCGTGGGTATGGGAAGTCTGTGTTTCATTTCTTTTTCTGCCCGATGTACACCCAACCTCACACTTCTCAGGAAAAGTCTTGAGCATTATATGACAGAACATACTTGTTCTTGGCTGCATTTCTGATAGATGTTTTTCAATAACAGTAGGAACTGGCCACCAAATGCCCTAGCTGCCAAGGTATTCCATCTTTCTCTGTGTCCCTGGGAATAACTGAGATACATCTCAAAGCTCTGTGGGCTGTCGTATGGAAAGTTCTGGTGTTTGAAACAAGTAAAGAACAAATCACTTAGCTTTCAGCTTGGCTTCTCTGCTCTTCAGGAACATTGGAAGTTAAGTTTTTGGCAATAACATTTAATGAGTGACTTGAAATGCCATCTTAATCCTTTGAAATGTATCCCGATCAGAAAGATGTGGAGGTATTTACTATCTTGATAGGAGCATAGATGAATTTATCTTCTAAGTACTTAAAACTCTTTTTTCTTTTTAATGAAGCAAAACTATTACTGTAGGAGGTCTGTGTAGTTGAATCTAGGACATGTTTGTGGGATGCATAGTGAACAGGTTTTCCCTATAAGGGATGGAAAGGAGCTAGAGATAGGCATTTTCACAGTTTTTATTCTTAGTTTTCCCTTTCTCAGATTCTTCAGTTTGAAGAAATTTTGGCCAACCCTTCCTACCGAGAGCACTTCCGGATCTACATGGAAAGGATGGACAAGATGGCTTTGATCGGCCTTTGGGAGTCTGTGGAGAATCTGAAGACTGCTAACAAGGTGGAAGAAAATGCAAGCCTATATGGCTTTGTACATTGATGACGCTCTGTTCCTTGTGATCTTGATCTTAGGAAATGTCTTTATGTTTTTAAAATATCAATAGCATAGGATGGGTGCTAAGCAATTTAGGTTTTTTTTAACTGCGTCACGTCAATATTTGAGGATAATATTGCAATTAAAATTTGTGGGCTGTTGTGGTGATGATTTATTGTTGGTTGGTGTAACACTATCTGTTAAAAGGAATACTTGATATTCAAAAGTAGTAGAATTATTTCCCCCTCCACCAGAGAAAAAACGTGCAGTAATACATTGGCTTTAGTTACATCAGTTCACGTGAAACCCAGAAGCACATTCCAAGTGGATAGTCTGTACATAAGCTTCTCATCTTGCCAGTTACAGGTAGCCCATTCAATCCAAAACAGTGAAAGTGTGTGTATATATGTTCTTAAAATCTTTTTGGAAGAGACGTGTTGCTTTAAAAGACCTCTCCCTAATCTGTAGCAGCTAAGTTTCTCCAGGAACTCCATGCTACTGATAGAGGGAAGAAACAATGCTATATTGTAGTTTTGGCTACAATAAAGTAGGAATTAGAACCCTGAAACATGGATAGGGAGTATCACGTTAAGTTGCAACAAGTATCCTGAAGCAATGGTGCAGAGCAAGAATTTGTAGAGGACAAATTTCCTATTTGTGAGCAGCGTGGTGGATTTTTGGGGGAAACAGTTAAACCTTCAAGATTCACACTAGCATGAAATACAAATTTCATTATTGATATCAGTTAACTTTTTGTTCACTGTAATTTTACTGCTCTCTTATGTGTAAAGATTCTAGTCAATTGGAAAAACAAAACATCCTGTAAACGGAGAGACAAATTGTAGAATGTGAGTAGTGAACCATTAATACAATCTGAAGAAATGACTAACAACCAGCTCAAGCTAGAGAGTGTTGATAAAAACAGTTTGACAGGAACTGTGAAGAGAGTTTCGATTCGTAAACTGCTCATGATTGGAAAAGATACTATAAGTCATTTTATGACCTCTTAGCTGTGATTTCTCTCTTCCTGTTCCAAACAATATGTATATACATGAGTATGGATATATCTGCCTCTACAGGGGCAGCTTACAGAAAGGTAGTGTGCTGCAGTCGTGTGGCTGTGATATTGTCAGATGAGGCAGGAAAAAACACTGTGCCATACTAAGGGAGTGGATAAACCCTTTTTAATTCTGTTCAGTTTAGGGGATGGTAATTTAGGGAGCTGATCATGGGCTGTGCTGCATTACTTTCTCTCTTTCCTGTTCATTAATGCAAAGTTCAACCCTGTGCACTTTACTGTGCTCAGTAAAAATACCCAGCCTCCTGTACTGGTAAATGTCTCTTCAGTTGTGCTTTTTTCCTCTTCTTGTTTCTTTTTTTTTTTTTTTTCCCTCCTTTTCCCCTGCAAATTAATTACATTCATGTATGAAGCGAGCTGATTCTATTCAGTAGAAGACAGGAGAGCTGATACAGCTGAGCTTTACAATCTGAATTTAAAATGGTGACCACACTGTTGCTCTAGCACTTCTCTTCCTTTTAATGCCAGCTTTTGGAACATAGATTTAAAAGAGTGGGTGCGGAAGCTCTGGCAATTTTAGAGCACAGCTATTTCTTCACTTGACAAATATCAATACTTAACTTGTAAAATTGATTGCTTAGCAGAGGTGCACAGGCAGGCAGCACATTCGATCTCAGTAAGAGGTTTACAGATGTGTTCTCATGCATTTGACTAGGAAATTAGCTTGATTATCCTTCAAATTATGCACCTGGGTCCTGAGTCATCTTTATATTTTCAATATTTTTTCATTATTCTTTTCTCCCTCCCTCTCCCTTGCTTCCTAGGCTGAAATACCTCAACTGGTGAGTGACATTTATCAGAATTTTTTTGTGGAAAGCAGAGAAATACCTGTGGAAAAATCCCTTTATAAGGAAATACAGCAAAGTCTTGTGGGAAATAAAGGCATTGAAGTATTCTACAGAATTCAGGCAGATGTTTATGAAACTCTAAAGGACAGATACTACCCCTCATTCATTGTCAGTGATTTATATGAGAGATCAGTCAAGAAGGAGGAAGAAAGAAGTTCTGCTCAGCTAACTCCTGAAGACAAAGATGAAGTGGTGAGTCACACGGACAATTTCTTTCACTGTTATTTAAAGTGATCTGAGAGACAGTCCTGAAAAAAGCATGTAGTAGCATCTTCTGTCCTTCCGCTTTGGACTACTCTTCGTTATCTCATTTCTTTATAAATACCATCACTCTTGTAGTTTCATCTGGTAAAACTTGTGTGTTTACATGCTCTTTGAAATAAAATGGTACAAAACAACAGACTACTTTAATTTTAAATCAGTTAAACTAGATATTTCGGATTGCTAAGCCTTCTGAATTTCACATCTTTCATTATGCTTCTTAGAAACAGAGAATGCAAAACATACTTTATACAAGCTCAGCTGCTCTGCTTTTGAGTGAAAAAATTCTCACTGAAACATCAGAAGTTTTTGCCCAGACATTGTCCCTGTCTCCCATGCATTTCCTAAGTACTAAGTAGGTATTAAAAGTTGCACAAAAGAGAAGAAAAAGCAATGTAAAATATAATCTTAGTGTTTTTAATTAATTAATTGAATAAATTAATAGGCCACGTTGGAAGATAAATCTAGCATAGGAACTCTGAGTACTAAAACAGAGCATTCAAAATGTCATAAGCAATAACCCAATGGCAACTCTTCTTGGGGCAGGTTTTTTCTTTGAGTTGTCTAAATCAGTCATGTCAGGGGAACTTGTGTTGCGTTTATACAAGAACATTTTGACAGGAGCATGTCTCAGGCTATTGAGTGCCTCTTTCAGTCAGGCTGCTGCTTCAGATCAGCATGGATGTTTTCATTTTACATGTGAACTTGCTCAGAACTCAATGAAATGTAATAGCTTGTCTAAAACTGGATTTAAATAAACAAATAAGCAGAATCCAGCAGTGCTGATCTACATTCTGCTGTTTAGAAACAATTTTTCCAGAACCTAAGACTGTCGTATTTACTGCTTAAATGTCTTTAATTTCTGCAGGTGAGTTGTTCTAGTCTTTGTAGTCTGCGTTTCAGCAAATCTGCAGAGATGAACAGTTATAAGTAAATTATTTGCAATAGGTGCTTTTTGGGCTTGCTGCATCTTTTCAGTGTTTGTTTTTCCCTGTATTCTTTTCCTTGATAAAATATTCAAGATGTGTTTTCTAGTTTTGTCACTGCTGACTCAGCTCTGTGTTGACAGTGGTAGGTACTTCAAAGACTTTGTGTCCTTGTGCTTGTAATTATTGAGACTTTGCACAATGGCTCTTAACAGTTTTGTCCAGAACTTCCTAAAGCATTAAATGCTGTGCTTTCTAATTTCTTCATATGCTTTATCAGAGTCTAACAGATAACGATTTCTCTAAGAAAACTGACACAACACTTTAAGGCTAGCTGCACTCTGTCTGGTAACACCTACTCTAGCTGCCAAAAAATTAGATTTTTGGCATCAGCATCATCTGTCCTTCCTCTGAGTCCTTGGATATGTATGTGCCAGATATGAAGTCTGTGTCAGCCGTGAAACTTCAATATATTGCCAAGTCTGCTTGTAACATGCAAGGTAGTTTTTTTCCGCCCATTTTCAACAACAAGTTAAGTATGAAGTTGCATATACTGCTAGAGTATCTCTGGAATAAAGCAGTTCTAATGGTGCTGTGTCATGCTTTAGGGTCTTTGAGGTGAAAACAAATTATAAGAAAATTTTTCTGAAGCTTCCCATGTTCTTTCAAATATTGCTGAAAATGCAGTACTGGCTAATAAGTTTGGGGGGTTTTATCCTCCCCATGTAAATGAAATGACAGCTTAGAAATTGGATGTTTCTCAAGGGATACATATTGTTAGCAAATATGAATTGGTTTTGGTTTGGATTTTGGGTCTACGTCTTCACTGTGGGCATCACCTGTGTTAATTCTCTATAAATTTCACTGCTATAGCTGAATAGATAAAAAGCCATCTCATGTACCCATGGAGATGTGTGTCCGGGGAGACACAATAAAGAGGCTCTTACACCTGCCAGGTTCAGCAGAAAGGAGGATATGACATCGATTTATTGACATTATTTTATTCTTATACACATCCCAACTCCACAAGGGATTGGAGAGCATGTCACTTCCTTCTTCATCTCACTGGAGAAGAAAGGTGCTCATCAAAGTTGTTATATCACAAAAGGAATGAAAAACAGAAAACACCATTAAGTAAACATCAGCTACTATTTACATAAAACTGTAAGAAAGAATCTGACTCCAAGGTTAAAAACAGAAGGCTTACAGAATTCCAGGGCAACAGAGACGAGGACAAAAGGATGAGTCCTGATTAAACATGAGAAAATCAAATCACAAGATAGGAATCTGGAAAGGGCGAGACTGCTGGTTCTTCTGCAAGTGGAACAAGCTCTTCCTTCTTCCCAGTCTGTTACCACTTTCTGTTCCCAGGACAAACCTTCACAAATCACCACAAACCTCCAGGTATTTCTACTTGGACAAATGTCACAAGTAGAAACCCAGAAGCAGGCCATGCTTGCATCCAGCTCTTTGAGGAGAGGGTCTGGTGATTGCATTGGTGCTGCGTGTGCCAGATCACTAGAATAAGACCGACGTCTGTGTTCTACATCACTCACAGAGATGAAAGTTATCATCAGTTTACCAATTATCAGTTTATCAATCAGGGAAAGACAGCACAATCCATTATGATCTCAACTTTGAGTGAATTGATTGTTTATTTGATAAATTTGATATTTTGATACAGGTTACTTGATCGTGAAATTCTAGCATTTTTGTGATAAACCTGGTGATTCGGCAGTGCTTTTTGCTTTAAGTGTCTGAAAAGTTAATGATAGAG
This sequence comes from Platysteira castanea, assembly GCA_013397175.1. Taxonomy (NCBI): domain Eukaryota; kingdom Metazoa; phylum Chordata; class Aves; order Passeriformes; genus Platysteira; species Platysteira castanea. Next base: position 29,654 of record VYXC01012879.1, read on the forward strand.
AAACCATGTAGCCTTCGTCTGGGAGCACAGCCCCACTGGTTTGTAAATAATTGCAATTCTTTGACTGCTAGCACTAAACTTCAGAAGAAAAGTATTTTAATTCTTCTGTATTGAAAAGAATATTTTTGATTCCTTCTTTACCTCCGTACTTCTCAACAAGTGTAAGGTTTGGGGTTTTTTTATGGTTCTTTACATTAGCATTTTAAATAACGCCAAATATTGTTAATTATTATTATTATTTGTATTATTGTAGTGCCAGGAGGAGACAACATTCTGAGCTGAGGTCTGTACATATGCTTGGAGGCAAGTTTCTGACCCTAGGAGTTAACAGTCCTTGCAGAATAGACAAAAGAAAGGACAGGACATAGAGCTAATGGGTTTTTATTTAGCCACATAGAAGGCAAATGCAGAACTGGGAAAGGGCATGAATTTCTTAGCCTAGAACTCCTGACTTCTGCATTATGTTTATGAGGATCATTCTAAGGAGATTAATTTTTGTTGCTACTGTTATCTCTTCTCAGAGTTTTTAAAATAAGATAAAAGATACTATGGAATTTTCAATAGGATTGTCTCCTCTAAAACTCACAGAATTTACAAGAGTATGAGAGTTCCTTCTGTTAGCTTTTTGTTCATTAAATAAGGATATAGTTTACTTAGTTGCAATATCATTAAATAACATGGAACCCCTGTTCATGAGAATAGACTCAGCTTCCCACAGATAAATTTAGATCTACTCAGTCACAAAAAGACCTCAAAGATCTTTGAACATGGCAGCAGTAAAAGCTGAGTGCTGTTTGCTAGATCTCAAGGTCTTCATGTCTATTTGGGGAAGTACAGTAAGAAAGGGGCAGCTGAGCTGAATGTCAGAAGATGTTAGAGATTGTCACTGAAAGGTGTGAAGTTCTCTATTTTTTTGCATGCCTGTAGTACACAAGATGGAAAAAGCTATTGGTTTGTCTGAATGAATATATGAAAATGATTTATGAATTTAGGGTAAGGCATATGTGCTTTTAACACATTTTTATTAACACTTCTAAAAACAGCAGTAAAATCTGTGTAGAAAGCTAAAGGACTTGGTTTAGATGGTTCTGCAGGATGACAAATCTGTTTTGTGAAGGTTTGTGGGAGGCAGAACTGTTTGTTAAAAATGTGGGGGTTTTTTGGTTTTGTTCCCCACTGCCCCATCCTCATTATCTTTCAGCTCAGTGCTAAGAATTTGCTTTTCTATCTGGCTCTGAATATTGATCATGACTCCTAAGCTGTTTTTGCTTTTAAAACAAACTTTAATTCTACCTCTCATTTACACTAAAGCCTTCGCTTGAAGGTCATTTTACACAGTTGGCATGAGTTGCCAAAGAACTGTAGTAGAAATGGTAATGAGGCTTTGCTGGGGTTTTTGGTTTTGGTTTGGTTTTTTACAACAGAGTGATGTTTCATGTCAGATCTGATGATTGGAATATCTGTTATACCTAAATTTTAATCTGTATCAAAAAGTGTTCTTGTACATAAAAAGCTTATGGAGCAAACAAAAACCCACCTCCTGCCCCATCCCTGGCGGTGTTCAAGGCCAGGCTGGATGGGGCTCTGGAAAGTGTCCGTGCCCATGGCAGTGAGACTGGAATTATGTGATCTTTAAGGTCCCTACCAGCCCAAACCATTTTATCATTCTATGAATAACCATCTCTTTTTTCACGGTAATGTTGCAATGACCTCTGTCCTTTACTCCTAGAGCCAAGGTTGTGAAGAAGCTACTGAAGAATGCAGCACAAGAATTAATGAACAGGCCAGTTATGCTGTAAATAAACTTCGCCAGCTAAATGACAAGCTTGAGTATAAGAAACAGGCTCTAAATTCCATTTGTAATTCACCAAAACCCGACAAAAAGGTACGTACTTTTAGCGTCTTCAGTTTTTGTTTGATTTTCCTTTTTTTGACTATGTGTATGTTTGTGTAATATCCAGTTGTCACTTTTTGAATGGGGTCAGATAGTTATTTCAGTCAACTTGTTAAACAGAAGGTGAAATCAGAACTTAGTTTTAATTGGTTTTTCCTCCTGTATTTTAAAGCTATTGTAACTAAAACTGTGAATGTGATTTATGTTGCTTTGTTGGCCGTGGAATAAAGGCCACTCTCCCCGGTCTTGCTGCTTTGTCGGTGGCAAGGGGTGTTTCTTCCTTGCCTCTGTGCCCTGCCGTGCCCGTGGAACTCCTCGGGCATCCCATGTCCGGTGCCGGCCGCTCCTTCCGCGCTGCCCGGAGGGATGTGCTGGTCAGCCCCTGTGCCCTCTGCTGGCTCTGAGGGGCCAGCACAACTCCCTCATCTGCAGCAGCTCTGATGGACTTCCTCGAGCTAAGGCATAAAAAAACCCCAAACCTGAGTGATGATTCTTAGTGATTTCTAACATAGCTAAATTCCTGGAAATAAATTCTATTCCCAGGTTCTTCAGTCACATGATGTGTACCTGAAAATGATAAAGATGTCTTCAGTAAGGTATATTTCATTAATGGCAATTTCAAGTTCTTATAAAACATACCGTGGGTAATATATAATCCTATCTCAAGTGTCTTTTATGCTGGTAGTATGATAGTAGTGTGTACTTCTAACTTGTTTTTTATTTTAATGTGAGGGTTGACCTTTAAGATTGCTGTGTACTCTAGAAGTTTATGAGGCATCATCGATTCCCTCACTTGTGATTTTTTTTAATCCATGTGAATTGTTCTCCCCCTGCTTTTGTACCTTTTCTTCTTTCTGAACAGTGTCCCTAAAGACACAAAGCTTATGTGCTGCACAAGCTTTTTCCTACCAATTGTAATGAATAAACTTTTCTCTGCAGATTGTTTCTAAGCTGAAGGATGAAATTACTCTGATGGAGAGAGAGCACAGTGACCTTCAGCTGCACATTGCAAGAACAGACTGGTGGTGTGAGAATCTTGGCATGTGGAAAGCCTTCATTGTCTCAGGAGAGGTATGGGATTTTTTTGAGGCTTTTGATCTTCTGGGTCTATTCAAACTTGCATGAAAAGCAGAAGAAAAATGTGTAGATACTTTCCTTATACCTGTTTATACTTAATATTTACTTGTGGCAGAAAGAACCCTAACCTTTTCTGAACTCCTCTTCTGTTTCCCCAGTGGCTACTATGATGCATACACAAAATTTCTATTCCTCAGACACTGCTGTAATGGAGTTATGAAAATTACCTGCGTGTACATTAACAAGTTTTGGCACTGGGTAATTTGCTATCTTAGGGGCACTGTTTGTCATGAGAACTGTCTCTTCCTATATTACCATGCTATTGCACTTGGGTACAGTTGTGTCTCTGCTATGTCTCAAAGATGCAGTATTTACACTTTTTGTGGTTTGTATTATTGTATTTAATGGCTGTACAGTTTCAAGGGACTTGAATACCCAGAAAGAAAGTGCTTTATATCTGTAAGTTGAAGAAGTTGTTACTGTGTTTTTTTTTTTTTGTCGTGTTCTGCTGTTCTATTTGGGCATAGGCAGACAATTGTAGAATGCATGTAAAAAAATTTCAAAAACAAGAAGTATTACTATCTTCTGGCTCTCTATTAACACTTACCATGAAGGAAGCTTAGTGAATACTTGTTATATAGTAAGTGCAAGGTGACATACATAAGAAATCTTCTTGACAGTATCACTACAGAGAACTAAAGATGAATTGGGCCTCTACTCGCTTGCCTTTGTATGCCATTAAGAAAATGTTCCTGAAATGAATATAAATGCTTTTCTTGAGGTAACTTTGTTGAAGGAAAAAAATATGTGCTGTGGAGTTTATTTGGTTGTGTCTTAAGCTCTTGCAAACCAGTGATAGTTCTGTCAACAGTTAAAGTCACTGTAAAAGAAGAAATAAATCCAACAGGTCAAAAAATGGAATGTGCCATTTTTAAAACCAAATTCTCCACATGGAAACATCTGGATTTGGTTTTGTTTTAATGCTGTTTGTAGGTGACACTGTTGAGAACTGAAAAGTTCTTGTCTTGTAAGAGTTATTTGTAGCTTTTGAAACTTGGTTTTAAAATCTGGTAAATGCTGTGTGCAGAAAAACTGCAGAGAGGCAGCTTTCTGGAGATATGTAACCATGTACAACTGCTCAGCATCTCTGTCATTACCAGAGGAGAAGGTGGTTTGGCTAAATTAGAGGGAGGTTGGAAGAGACTTTTAATTACTTGCTGCCTTAGCTATAACTTATAAGTAGTACTGGATTAGGTAATTAAATGTAGGCTTGCATTAATTGTGCTGTTTGCAGCTCTATGCTTCAAAGGGTAGGCTGGAGAAAACATGGATGTTGTAGTTATCTATGTTAATTAATTGCTTGGGAATATTCTAGCTGTAGTTGATGATTTCAGGGGGCATGGGTAGGTGACATTGTCTTTCTATCTGCAAAATATGTTGTTGCTAATCCCAGAATATAGCTCTGTGATTTTAGAGAGAGAAAAACTTGGTCCTGTTGTTTTGCAGAAAAGCTTAGTAAAAGTAAATTTTCCTATGGATCTTGAGCTGAAAGTGTAATACCCAGTCATTGACCTTTTAAACTGATCTACTACATCAGTTAACAGAGAATGCATAAAAAATAGTTACTTAAGTCTTGAAAAAAACTGTGTCCAGACTCTTGTTTATAATCTCTCAGCTTGAATCTTTCAGTCTTTATAGTTTTGAGTCATTTGAATATGCTAGGTCTATGTGTGTGAGCTATATATATTTTAAAAGATCAGTGTAAATGGTACAATCTCCAGGTGTCTTTTGGTAGCTGATATTTCTGATAAAATTTACTTTGGAGACTCAGTGTTTTGGCTGACTGGCAGGGGTTGAAAAATACAGTAGGAACATGCAGAATGAGGGGCCTATGATAACTTGTGTAATTCTGTGACTCTCTTCTCCATTACAGGTGTATAACTTGGAGCTAAATAACCTAACTTCCTCTGCTTGCTTTAATGGTTTTGGCCTTGTATCATTTACTATTGCAGCAGACATTCTGTCTCCCTTGTCCAAAGAAAGACTGTTTCAGAGCATAACAGCTTTTTAAAAAGCTATTGCTTTCATAAGAAATTGAGTTTGTAGGTCTGAATAAGGTGAAAAAAATTGCATGTTTCTTGTTACCACACTACACACCTGGGCAAGAGGTGGCTGAAAAGCTGCCCAGTGGACAAGGACTTGGAGGGTGCTGGTTGACAGCTGAACATGAGCTAGGAGTGTACCCAGGTGACCAAGGAGGCCAATGGCATCCTGGCCTGTATCAGAAGTAGCATGGCCAGCAGGAGCAGGGAAGTGATTTACCCCCTGTACTCGGCACTGTACAGGCAGCACCTGAAATCAGGGCTAGAAAAGGGTTAGGAGGGTTGGGAGACAGCTGGATGATTTTTCAGGTAGGAGTACTAGAAGTGCAGTGCAGTCTCACAGTGGGGCATGCAAGGTTTGGTGTTCAGCAGGAGCTCTGGGCTTTGGCTGTGACCCTTGGAGCACCTTTTGGCTGGAAGCAGTAGCTATGCTGCTGGCTTGTCAGATGTGCAGTTCATCCTGCGTGGGCTGCAGGTCTGTCAAGGGTAAATACAACCCTTGAATACTTTAGGAGGGGAGTTTCCATTCAAGATGAGGAAGTGTTGCAGTTGCTTTGCTGGGCTGTGTCCCTTGAGAAGGGTGGATTTGAATGAGGAACTTCTCCCATGAGAAGTGATTTTGAAAGCACTTTGGTTTGCTTAACTTAGCAAAAGGAAGAATCAGAGGAGTGGAGCTCTCTAGTTTGAATTCATTCATGATAGCAGTTGTATGAGATGGTGCCTGCTAACAGCAGAGGACTAGCTCTCCTGGTGTAGAAGACTTCCTAACATTCCATTTTTCCATTTCCCAGTTGACTCATTAATTTGGAAAAACAAACTCACAAGTATATAAGTTGATAAAAAATTTTGCACTCTAAAGAAGATCCTGAACACCTTCAGTATTTATATGAGAGTATTTGAGGGTACTTGAAAAAAAAGCTGTAATGTGTCTACATCTGGTAATTGGAATTTAGATGATTTTGCACACAGACCCTAACTTGAAGCAGGAGTACTAAATCCTCCCACTTTGAGAATGTGCTTTCAGAGGGATGACTCTCTCCTGACAGTTACAGTTCAGATGACCCTACACATGCAAATACCCGCCCTGGGAACAAATTTGGCATGGAGAATTATAGGCATGACTCAAATTAGCAATTTCAGCACTAATCTCTCAGTATTCAGAAATGACAGCCAGGAGGTGTTTGTGAGTCACCTACAAGCACAGATCCAATCTAGCTCGGGGTAGACGAGGCAGGGACTGTCCCAGACGATCCCGGTTCTTCTGTGCCATGTCTCTCTGACCTGCATCTTGGAGTTTGTTCAAACATCTATTTCTGCAGTAGTCTGGTGGGAGATAGGCACTTCTCCAAATAGCTGCGCTGAGAACCAGGCACATTTTCAGGCATTGAGGCTGGTGCTTTGTATTCTGTCTGAATGCTGCTGCAGCTTTTTGACAGAGATATGTGAAATCTGGGCCTCAGACTTGGCTTCCCAGTGGTCCATGTGCAGCTTTATGAGGAATGCATCACAGGGAATATTATCAATGTACAGCTCTGAATAGCTTAAAAATATGAAGGTACATTTCAGTCTCATGGCTTTTACAATGGTGATGTAGTTGCTAGTCAGATTATTCATCAATAGCATTGTGTTGTCAGAAAAGGTATCATAATTATATGAATTTTAAAGTTTATTCTTATCTCAATTAGATCAGTTAAATATTCTTTTAAAAAAAGCTTTAAAGTTACAACTTTGCTTAAAAAGACTGGGAGCGGTATTTTATAATTACCTTTTTGTTATTTGCATGTGTATAAAGACAAGCATTCTAGTCTTGACAAGAGTCAAGTATTTAATGCATTTCCCTTATTTGCCTTTCATAATCAATTTGGGTGTCTCCTCGAAACAAGTAAACAAAAATTTGCTACCAATAGGACATAAGGATGAAATTCTTATATCAGTCCTTATATCAAACTAACAAATAGTGTGGTCACGCTGCTGCCGTTGTCTCAAGAAAAACTGTCTCAAAAAAACTTTGCTGTAGTTTTCCCATTTGCATAATTTGGTTAATTGCTTCTTCTTCCTCTGGCTGAGGACTGTAGTTCGATTCATTAGTATTTTTGTACAGTTGTGAGTCCCTCAGAAGTAGACACTGCATGGATACCACAAACTGTGCAAGCAGAACAGCTCAAGTGAGCAGAGAAATGGTGCTGTGACAGCACCAGCTGTCGCAGGGCCCAGCTGCAGAGCTGCTGTGCTCAGTGTGTGGGTGAGCCTCAGCAGGAGCACTGGGAAGGGAGGGTGGCAATAAAGGGAGAACACTCAGGTAAATGCAGATGGGAGAGATGGAGTGTTGATGAGCAGTCAGAAAGCTACATGGTAGGTACCTTAAAAACCAAAATAATACACTCAGCTGTTTAAAGAAGACGTGTCAGGGAGATTTGCTTGCTGGTGGATGGTGCTGCAAAACTGTATGTAAGGTGTAACAGTGGTTAGCTTGGAGGATTGATTCAGGACTGGCACAGCGTTTTGGATGAAGGTTAGTTCATTAGGGGAATTGCTCCATATATAGCTTTCAAATCTCAAGAGAAGTGTGGGCCTGATGACTGAGTTTGCAACCCAGTCATCTGGCAGCTCAAATGTTCCACTGTTTACTTCCAACAGAGATTACCTGAACTGTTTGGGTTTTTTTTCCCCACAAGGTTTTAGAAGAGAATGGAGAACAAGTGCCCTGTTACTCTGTCATGGTGAGTTTACAAGAAGTTGGTGGAGCTGAAACTAAGAACTGGACTGTTCCCAGGAAGCTCAGTGAGTTTCAGAACCTACACCGCAAACTCAGTGAGGTACGAATCCTGGCTAAGGGAGGGAAAAGATACAAATTGCTAAAATGTCTCAGAATGATAAAAATTTAATGCTGGCAGTTTTAATGTCAACCTTTTGGCTTTTAGCCCTTTAGAGCTACATTTCTGTCTGCATATTTCTGGTCTCTGACAGATGCTTATAAAACTTATTTACAATTATTTTTTCCCCTTAATAATGTTTCGCTGGACTAACCCCATTTCAAAATGGTATATGCTCTGCACTGTCATAAAAGAGCCTGCTGTAAGAACTAGATTTTGTGCCTGGCTTCTAGGGAAGTATTAGAAATGACAGCTTTTGGGGAGAGAGAAGGTTGGAATTTTTTTTACAGTGCTTTAACTTTTCTGTCTGGTAAGGAATACATAATGGTGGTGAAAGGGAAAGGGTGTGGATGTGTCAGCCCACAATGGGAAAGGGAAGGTGTTTTCTTGAGAGGGGTGTGGAAGGGAGATGAGAGCACAAGGGAGTCCCTCCCTTTCCATTCTGAACCACCTGTCTTTTTCTCTGCATACACGTTAATTGAGCTCTCCTTTCTCCTACAGTGTTTTCCGTCATTAAAGAAAGTTCAGTTGCCTTCTCTCAGCAAGCTGCCCTTTAAATCCATAGACCAGAAGTTCATGGAGAAATCCAAGAACCAGCTTAATAACTTTCTGCAGGTAAGAAAACAAAGACAAAACCAACAGATATCTAAACCGGAGAATTGAGAGGATGGTGTCTCTCTGTTGCCTAGAGAGAGCCTAAGCCTAGACCATATAGGTCAAATGTAATGTTTGACACTATAAATGTCAAAGTTGCCCAAAATGCCTGAAGCTGAGATGAGTTTGACTGATAGTAAACATTTCTCTAGTGGTAAGTTAACCTAAACTTTGATAATTAAGAAATCATAAATAATGAATCCTTTTATTGCCACTTTCAGCTAAAACTCTTCACAACAAATGCCTTATAAAAGAGAAATTTTTATAAAAAAAGAAAGTTATAAGATTAAAAGCTTTATTCTTACTAGTTCCAGTACTTTAGGACTAGCTTCCTAGAGTATTTTTGTAAGATAGGGATTTTTTCTCACCCTACCTCTGAGCTGTGACTTAATCAGTTTTATTGGATGCCTCAACACATCTTGTTCCTTAACAAGAAATATTTAATTGATGTGTTGCTGTGTGGTGATGTGTCATTATTTTTATTTCATAGAAATTACTCTCTGATGAAAGACTGTGCCAGAGTGAAGCACTTTATGCCTTCTTGAGCCCTTCCCCAGAGCACCTCAAAGTTATTGATGTGCAAGGAAAGAAGTCATCGTTTTCACTCTCCTCATTTCTAGAACGACTTCCTGGTGATTTGTTTTCTCATCAGGAGGTAAGTGGTAGAAAAGTAATCTTCCCAAATTTAATTACTTACCTAAAATATGCAGGGACAGTCATTAACATTTGAATGGCAGGCAATATTTCCAAAGGTCATTTGTAATTTACTGTAAGCGAGCAAAGAGTCAGAAGTAAGAGCTGCCTATGAATTTAAAAGGTGCTTATTAATAAAATAGGTCTTCTGCCTTTTGGTAAATGCATATAGGCAAATGTGTAAGCTATTGCAAATAAACAAATTGCAGTTCATGTGGGATTGTTTTATTTTTTATAGCAGAATTTTCCACTTTTTGAGCTCTGGACATGTATATTTCAGAGAGGTTTTGGCAGGTAACAATTTACACTTGGGAATATTCTCTTGGTAGGAACAGTTGTATATCCTTAATAATTTCAGGACAACTTCTGAAGCAGAGCTAGTTTTGATAAAAAACTGTTGGCAAATAGTACAGGCTTACTGAGGGAGTTTGAAAATGCAGCAAGAGCCTATGTGGGCAAACCAGTTGGAGAATTTGTTATTAAGCTATAAAAACCCATTGTCTGTCAAAATGCAATGAATAATAGATTAGTGACTAAATTAGCTCATTGACTAAATTGACCATAATTCCATGGCACTCTATTCTGTGTTGTTCATACTCAGATAATGCAACATTCAAGAAGAGGTTTCTATTCCCCCTTTTTAGTTCAAGGTTATACAAAATTCATATGAAATAGTTAATTTCTTACATGCTGTAGTTTTCTGGAGTGAATGGGTCTTCTGCAGGATAATTGGAGTTTAGGGAACATGTACAGTTCTAGCCTTTTAATAGGGAGAAATGTGGTCTTGCATCTCAGAAATAAAATCCTATATATCTTTCAAAATTATACTGTGCTTGCATGTAGATGCTGAATGCATGTGCCTCATTTCAGAGTAATAAATATAAAGAAAGTCTGAGAAACTAGTTTTACACTTTGATAGAAATACTGGAGTTCAAAAATCCAAAGTGCTTTCACTAAAATGACAGTTAGGTAGAAGTAGCATAAAAGCATTGAAGTGTGAAGCTATTTGTATTTTGCAATTTAATTGAAAAACATCCTCAAGACAAAGCCAGACTGCTTGGATACTGTATTATGTGAGTGTGTAGGAGGAAATAGTTAGGAAATACAGGGGAAGGAAAGAGAATTTTTAATAATAGTGTGTTAGAAGAGAAAGAACAAACAAAGCAGAAATGATGCACTTGATACTGAAAAACTAAAGGAAGTAGAGCAAAAAATGCTCACAGAGTGTGACAACAGAGGAGTTGGAACATAGCTTCTTACTGAGTTTAAATTTAATACAATTTATTACTTGTGGGACTAGGAGCTTAATTCTGGCTAGACTGTATTATGCCAGGCACTGTGCAAATGCAGACAAAGACCATCCTGCTTCGTATGTGTCTTGCCTCTCTTCTCCCTTCTTTCTTTAAGCTTACATAAGAGAAGACAACAGAATAGAGATGTTGGGAACTGTTAGACCCTCTGAATGAGTATGTCAAATGATTGTCCTAATGTGAAAATAATAAAATAGAATGGAGGGAGAGGGATTGTGAGGCAGTCTGGGATTAGCTCTGCTGTTTCCCGGACTCCCATGTCTGTCAGTAAGAGCTTTGGATCAGCTCGGTCTTGCCCAGTTGTGAGCATCTTGGACACTTTTCTAAAGCAGTTAAACTAGGGTTAAATTGTTTGGTACAAGGTCATAAATGAAGTTAGTTGTGTTAAACCACACATGAAGCTGTTATAATTCTGTTCTTTTTGTAGCTGAGAATTCCTGGTTTAGTTTGTATTTTGGACTTTGTAGTAAAGAATGCTCTCATTCAGCTCTCTCTTTGCCTTTACTTCTCATCTCACATTTTCCAGATATATGTCAGAGCAATAGTATTACCTCTTGAGCATTGTTTTCAGGATTAGATACTGCAGCAATTTCTTTATATATACAACCCCTTGGACAGGGTTAGCTTTAGAACGTATTTCTTAGCTCTCTAGACCAAAACTAAATCAAAGGAAAAATGTAGTTGATATCATGTAGAAAGAAGGGCTTTTTGGTTTATAAACTTACTGGATAGAAAATGCACTGTAGTGTGAGAATTTATATTTTTTGTTGCATTTTCTAAATGACAGGAGATTCACTGAATAGCAGATAAATAAACCAATAATAGATGATCGAATGATGAGGACAAAAGGAAGAGATGATTGGTATCTCTGAAAACTAGGCTGAAGAAGAAAATTTGCACATCATTCTGACCATTCCTGATCCAGAGACAGGGGCATTGCACCATCCTCAGTGGAAGTCAGGTCTGCTCTCTTCAGCTTTGCTCTAAGCATAGGCGGGCAGGGGAAGATCTAGGAAAGCAAAGGGATGTGTCAGCTGCCATGAGTAATGATAGGTGATGTAGTCCTGATCCTGAAGCTATCTTCATGACACTGAGAAACAACCTGCTGTCCGCCCTTCACTCTTGAATAGATGGTACTGCCAGAACTGAGGTGGTTCAACCCAGTCATCCTCTGGGAGTCTATCTGAGTAACTCTTCTCCTTTTGGTGCCCTGAGCTCGGGTATCCTCAGGCTCAGGTCACTAAGTATTACAATATTGTGTTTCTGCCTGGGACTGGTTCTCATCAATGTTGCTTGTCTCTGCAGTGGCCAGTTCCCTTTCCACTGCTGGGTTTGGTTCCCAGTTTACTGCAAGGACAACTGGTTAGTGCCTGATCCCACTGAATGTCTGTGAAGGCACAGTCTGTTCTCCTGGGGAGCCAGCTACGTGCTTCTCCCTGCGCAATAATGCTTTTCTTCTTAGCTGTTTGCCATGCAGCTCCAGCTGGCTAGATCCCCATCCTGGATGTTTTTTGTGGGTGTTGTGTCAGAGGAGGCTTTGCAATCACAAACACCTCTGAGTGCCATCTCCTGCTTACAGCTCTCACCAGTTTCCTAGCAGTACACAACTCCCACATCACCTGCTTTCTTTTATCCAGCTGGTGTTGGTGGGGCGATACAGGCAGTAGATTCTGAAAATCTGGCCAGCATTGAGGTGCTTACTGGGGCAAAGGCTGCAAGCAGAAGATACAGCAGTGATGATGATCCCAGCAGTGCAGTGTCCTCATCACTCTGGTCCAATGGGAAGTGCAATCCCTTTTCAAACTCCCTAGTGATGTTCTTGTTTGCCAGATCCTGCCAGCAGCAGTTGTTGGCTCTAACACTGTTCTTTGAGAGGACTGGCTGTGCTCCTTTCCCAGAGCATGGCAGTAACTAAATTCATTCTGAAGAAGGATGGGGAACTGCAGTGCATACCCATGTTGTCCTTCTCTTCCTAGGAAGAAACAGAAGAGGACAGTGACCTGTCGGACTACGGAGAGGAGGTGGATGGGAAGAAGGACTCTCTTGCTGAACCGTGTTTCATGCTGATTGGAGAGATTTTTGAACTGCGAGGAAGTAAGCTGTAAACCTGCTCAATTGCTATTGGGATCTCTTGGCTCTGTAGGGCACTTCTTAATTCAGATTTTTTTGCTGTTTCAATAAGTTGAAACATTCTTGCAATCCATATGGCCAGTTTGTTTGGAAGCAAGCTATTCTTCAGTAGTTCATAACTTTGGAGCTTTCATTCAAAAGTGAAATTCCAATATGAAATGGCAATAAAAATGTAACTGGTAGGGGAGATCATTTGCATTTAATATTTTTAAATTTTTCATGAAAAAAATTGGGAAAAAGGAGAAAAGAACAGTAATATGCTCTTTGTAAATAGGCTGTTCATTGGATTGTATGAATCCTGAGGAAGGAAAGATGGCTTTGTTATAGAACATGTCTCTGACAAAGAAATCTAATTTTAATACCCATTTTAAGTGAATTACATATGCATTTAAGTCCTGTAATTTGTATGATGAAAATGATGCTAGAATTGCGGTATCTTTTAAATACTGGAATTTTTTTCCCCCCCTCCCTTTATGGAACTGAATGATGGTAATAAAGAAAACTATTTTTGTTTCTATTTGAATGTGCAGCCACACATGATGCTCTATAAAATTATTTACAGGGTGACTATTACGAAATGTGGCACCTTCCAAAAATGGCAGATGTATTTTCCAAATATAGACTTTATTGTAATGGTGAACAGCATGAAAGAAAGATTAACCAGTAATTATTAGGAAGCACTCACATTTGTTTCCCTTTTTTGTAATGGAAAGCTTACTGCTTGGTTTGAGTGAAAATGTTTTCAGAATTTTAATGGTGCTGCTGTGTGTACTTTATACTAATAGGTATGAAAAGGGTGGGAAGTTTGAAGACATTTGGTTTTTCGTAGTAGAAAAAGGGTTTTGAGTAGTTGTATGGCTCAATAAACTTGAAATATTCTTACATATAAAAATATACAGTATAACCTAGAATGCATATTATATGTATGTTTATGTAATCTGCAAGACTTAAAAACCGTACAGCAAATAGTACAAGGAATGTAATCAAGAAAATGAAACCTCTGTACAATTAATGGAATCTTAGGTTTATAACAGTGTGTTTACTGTAGGGGTGGGTTGTTTGGGTTTGGTTTGGTGGGAGGTGGGGGAAGGTTTTGAATGTGATCATGGGTTCTGTAATGTTATTAACTTCTTGGTCATTATTTTTTATCATTTTTCATTGTTCTAGTGTTCAAGTGGGTCAGAAAAACATTAATTGCACTAGTACAAGTCACTTTTGGAAGAACTATCAACAAGTAAGTAGCTGTTGCTTTAACTGAACCTTCATCATCATTTTATGGAAAAAAGCTGAGGGCAGAACTGTTAAAAAATAATCCGGATTTCTTGTTGGACATGATCATCTGCATTTATTTTCCACAGCTGAATTTACAAAAATGTTATGTTTATTAGCGAAAACACAGATACGTGAATTATCTTCATGTTGCCAAGTGAGGCCTGCATGAGGCTGTGAAGTCAGCACACCTGTCTGCACACCCCTTCATGTGGAAAGCTGTAGCACTGGTCAGAAACAATTTTTAGAAGTATTCTACCAGCATAACAGGCTCTTCTTCATCCAGTCAGTGACTAAATTTACACATGCCAGCATGGCTTTTAAAGCCTCTTATCTATGTTACGTAGCAGTAAATTGGACTGGTCTCAGACAGTATCCACTCACTGAGTTTTAAATTGATTGGTTCTGTTCATACCCTGCTGATAACTGGAAAATGCCTGAAGGAGGACAGAGAGGGAGAGAATGTGTGAGCATAGCTTGCATGCTAAGTTCCTATGTAGCTTTTTACATGTATGTTGACTTTATATTTATTGATTTTAAGGGATTTGGCTGTATGGCCCAGTTTTGACTGGAGCCTGCTCTCTACCTTAGACTCTTGGTGCAGAAGGCTACAGTGAGTGGTGCAGCTGCAGGAGGAGCCTGCTATCTCCATTTGTAATCTTGTAATCCCTTCAGTAATGTGCTTTGCTATCTATCAAGGAACTTACTGTGCTTCTAGCAAAACTGTCTATTTTTATCCTAGCAGGCACATCTCTGCAGGCAACTAGTTTGGAGTTCGCTACAATTAGTTACCTGATTTTCATGTCTTTTCCTGGTGGAGACTTTGTAATGCCCATCCTTGAAGTGTAGTTTTGACGTACATTTCAATGCAGTACTTCTAATTTGTAATGCATGTTTGTGGATTACATTGAAAAGCAGCCTTCTCCAGGTCTAAGGCAGGTATCTGGAGTGACCTAGATCCTAGAGCACCCAGAGCTGAATATGACCTGCTGTGATGCCAATGAAATCAATTCAGCATATCAACTGGCATAATTACCTGAAAAAGAACATCTCTTCCACTACTTTGAGGAGTAAAAAGAGTAAATCTGCATAAAACATGAAAGACAGCTCTGATGGGCTCCCTTCTACACTTCTTTACAGGCAAATCCGTGACACTGTACACTGGATGTTCAGTGAACCAATGCTTGTTTACTACATTGGTGTGTTTCGAGATGCTTTTTGGCCAAATGGAAAGTTAGCTCCACCACCGAGAGCCAAGAGTGATGAACAGAAGCAGGAGACAAAACAGAGAGCACAGCAAAAACTACTTGAAAACATTCCAGGTGAGATCACTTTGATTCTGCTTAAAGACAGATTTAATAACTAGTAAGGAAACTGGTTAATCAAATTATTTTCCTGCAGAGTTCTAAATTAGGGTTATTTGCATAAATAAGGATGATTTTGGCCTTAGTCTTTGCCTCTCTTGCCTGTCTGGTAAAAGGCACGGATTCAGATATTATTGGTGGATACAAAATTAAAATTACTCTATCTCCGTGCATAATATTCATCAAGGAACCTCAGTCGATTCTCTCTCTGCTGGTTCTCTGTCAGCAAATATGTGGCTCTGCCACTTGGAACTACTTGCCAA
Organism: Platysteira castanea; assembly: GCA_013397175.1. NCBI lineage: Eukaryota > Metazoa > Chordata > Aves > Passeriformes > Platysteira > Platysteira castanea. The sequence goes on from VYXC01012879.1 coordinate 45,283, forward strand.
ATAGGGAGAGTGCCACCACCCCAATTACTTCTTCCTCTTATGTTTCAAAGTTGGAGAGAGAGGGATCTACCCATGGTGTCAGTGTTGTGTGGTGTTGTCTATTTCTGATAAGGGGTCTCAGGGCACTGAACGTTAGTGACCTGCAGCCTGGGCAGAAGAGGATCCTAGGTGGAATGGGTTTTTCCATACCTTCCTTTGCCTACCCTTATCTCCCAACCCTAGGTGGCTTCCTCTTCAGCCAGCACATTTCTGGGGCACCATTCTGAGATGCTCCATCCTGTCCCACTCACAGGACAGGAAGTCCAGTCACATATTTCTGACCCTTCAGAGATCATGGAAACCCAAAGGCACCTAACAGAAGAGATCCAAAATCATTATCTTTAGCACTTGGAAATGCACTTAAACATAGCTTGAATGCTTTTTCTCTGCTCCATCTGAAGGGAATGTGCTATTTTATGGCTTCACTAAGATACCTCATATAACCCCATGCATTAGGTAGGTTAATCAACTTTTACTGTAAAAAAGGAGTAGATATGCATGCAAAATATTTGTTACTTGATCTGTAAACAACCCTCCATTTACTCCCTGTGTTATATACTCACCTACTTAGCTAAACAGCCTTCCATAGTTGGTTTGTGGTTTTGTTTGATTTTTTGTTTGCTTGTTTCTGAGCTTGGAGCCATATGTCAGGACATAGCTGAATGCACCTTAGATTAATGATGGAGCACTGAATCACTATTTATTCTCTAATTGTAAATTATTGACTTAGAATTTTCTTAACTGCCTACTTGTGGGAAGTATTCTCTCTGAAGATTTGAGAGGCAATTGAAGTGTTAAATTCGTTTTAAATCTTGTAGAAGTTGTGTCTTTGTGGCTGAAGGTGTATTTAAGTGAATGGTTTAATGATGTGTGAGATGCGATTTGACTCAGTGAGGTGAACTGTGGAAGAGGCATTCGATATATCGTGTTGAAACACTTAAAACATTGTCACTGAGATGCACACGCTATTATCTGTTGGGTAATTTGAGAATACGGGTATCTTTTCAAGCTCTGTTTTTAAAAGGTTGGTGAGTAGGGACTGTGTATCTTGTAGCCGAGGGCCAATGAAGTGCAGGGACTTGGTTTCCCCTCCTTTATGGGTCTTTATGGTTGAACTAGATGATCTTGAAGGTCCCTTCCAACCTTGATGATTGTGATTTTGGGTAGTAGAATGATGGTTCTGTGATTCTGGCTGGAGGTTTTGCCTAGCATGAGTGAAACAATATAAACTGAAGTAATGTTTGTTGCAGATACTCTGCAGAATCTTGTTGGACAGCAAAATGCCCGTCATGGTGTAGTTAAAGTGTTCAATGCGTTGCAAGAGAGGAAGGCTAATAAGCATCTACTTTATGTGAGTAACCAGAAAAGTAGCTTTTTAACTTCATAATCCTGTTAGTTACCGAGCTCTACTCATTCAGTATGAAAACCTAGGGGGTGTGTTTTTGCAGAGATTTATTTATTATTAAAATAAATCAGATGTTATAGGTTTGATCACTTGACTAAATTTGAATAACAAAAGGCTGTTTAACAGCAACAGTACTTTTGTCTAAAAGATATCCTCTATCACATCCAATGTGCTTGACTTCATAAGGTACAAACTAATTTCTTCATACAGCTTAGAAAAATAAACATACCTTGGAGAATCTTAGAGAAAGAGAGCTCCAGGACTGGCTTTTAGTTAGGACATGACAGCCCTCCAAAAGTTCCACTCCTCAACTGTTGGGACTAGTTGGAATATGCAGCTGGATCTACGTATAGCACCCTCACAGTCAGTCAGTCTCTTCTGGCACATTGTGGACAGCAGCCTGTCACACAGTGCTGCCCCAGCACCAGAGAGAAGGTGCATGCCCTGGTGTTTGCTTATGATGCTATGGAGTCTTTGACAGAACAGCACCAGTTTATACTGGGTGGGAAATCCCATCTGAAAGCAGCTGCCCTTAGCACTTGCCTCCTTTCAGCCTTAAGACATTTCCAATGTTATCTGTAGGGCATGTACTAACTTTTGAATTAAAGGAAAGTAGTTGCATGAATGATGACTATAATCAAACCTATGTGCTCCTGTTATCTATGAGTTTCTAAAAATGACAGAACAGAAGAAATTCAAATTTGCTTGGCACCTGCATCATCGTAACTCTTTTCTGTTTTTCAGGTTTTGCTCGAACTGCTGCTAACTGAACTGTGTCCTGAACTGAGAGCTCATTTAGAGCAGCTTAATGCCACTTAGGTTTGAATCTGCACAATTGGACCACTAGAGAAATGTCTATGTTCAAGAATAGACATGAAACTTATTTTCCTCTTTTCCATAGAGGGCTGAGGACTATGATTATTTTTAGCATTTTTCTTTCCTCTTGAGTTTTTTGTGAAGTAAACAGACTTGAAAAGATCTGATGCTGTCGTAGGGTAGACAAAAAATGCTGTATAGCTGCCAATTTTTATTTAAATTGTTCTATTTGACTACTCCTCTGTTTCAAATATAGATTGAAAAACAGATGTTCATATATGCTGAAAAGAAACCAGAAGATATTTTAAACATTTATGGAAAGAAATTTTGCTTATAGTGGTAAACTAATGAATGTTGTACAGTTCTAATCTCCTCACTGAGGATCTGAGCATTCCTTTTTTTTCTTGTGTATTGAAAAAGCCTTGTCGTGCAATACTACATGTAAAGCTATTGTGAAAATTTTATCAATTTTGGTTTTACCAAAGATTTCCTGTAGTTTGAAGCATTTGTAAGCAATAAATATCACAACTGGATTGCAGTACTTGATAATGAGGCTGTACTGACAACTGATCAATGAGTTTGACAGCACTAGTTTAATAAGAAATATCTACATTGTTTTGAAGTCTGTGTCAAAATTATGTATTGTAAACTGGTATGTCCTAACGGAATGCCTGTGTTAAATGTTAGTTCAGAGATTAGTGCTTATGAATTGCTTCTATGAATGATCAAGTAGACATTTAATTAAACCATTCTGACAACTTCCCTGATATTATTCAGGGCTGTTTTATTCAAATGCCCAATTTCAAATAACCTTCAAATCTTTCCCTTATTTTATACAAGGAAAGAAAACTGTCTTCAGTGGCTGGGTTTTTTTTTAAAATTATGTAAAAATATGTAAATACTGTGTTAATGCACATCTAAATAATTAAACATCATCAAAAATCCCTAGGTGACACTCATTACTGTCTTCTCACTTCGGTACAGTTGTGCTCTTAGAAAAACTACTTGCAGTTATGACTGGCTGTATTATAAGGTCCATACAGTCTGTATGCTGTACTTCAATCAACATTTTCAGTAACATCTAGCCTTCTGTTTCAACAGTATCAGAAAAGTTCTTAGGTCATGGCACAGTCCTAAGAAGCAAGCCAAATTCTCCACTTACAAAGTTTCATAAGTAAACAGGCATTTAGAAATGTGCAAGCTTACCATAGCAATCAGTAATTTTTCCTAGTGGTTAATCTAAGTATCTTTTGATAAAAGATCCAGCGTGACATAGCTCAGACATACTCCTAGCCAGAAGGTTTCCAACTATTTCTAATACAAACAGAGGCCATGTGAATGCAATATGAAGGATTGAGGAAAACAGACCTCATAATGACGACATATATTCAATACTTCTGTGCTAACGTTTGGGGCTTTTTTTCCACAGTTCGGTAAGGACTATTTTCTAGTTTTAGAAGCTGGTATCGTTTGAGCTTGGTGTTCTACCAGTTTCCAACTCTGAGTCTCTGCAATCCAAAAGTAAAATACATAAAGAGACTTAAGTAGATCTAGACGCTTTAGAAAGTAGGTGGAAGAAAGTATAAGCACCACTAACAAGTTAAGCTTTAAAAATGGCCGTGGCCTGTGAGTGGGCTGTATGTGAAAATGAGACAAGTTTGGGTCCAAGCTTTTCAGAATATTAAAATTTAAACATTATGTATGCAGAAAGGAAACAACCTTTTTTTTTTGGTTTTGGTTTGATTCATGTGCTGTGTAGCAGTATGACATGAAGAAAATACATCCGTCCCAGTGAAATGTCCTTAATAAACTTTTAAGTCTTCAATACAATTTTTAAGAAATCTGTCTTGGCTTCATCTGAGTTAGAGTGTGAGCTTTTTACTGTCTCTTTATTTTAGATAAAATGAATCAGTGAATTGCTTTAAATAGTAATTTATGGAAAGTTGAAAAGCAAGTGGTAAGTGATGAACAGTCTGTAATTGCTAGAGATTAATAATGGTTTATTGTAGGGAATATATACCAGTCACAGTTAAAGGAAACACTAAATTGTCCCAAGATTAGCTGCCAATTGAAGGTGAAAAGCAACAGCAGGATCCAGATGGCATGCCTTTGAAAACAAAGAATATCAGAGTTCTCATTTATAGCTACAATAAAATTGTATGTTATCAATATGACATTAATAAGTCTTTAAGTGTCAACAGAGCTATCTGAGACAGTCAACTTGCTAAAATATTGAAGAGTTAACATATTTGGCTTTGGATCCTTTTTCCGATGCCACATAATAAAAAAAATAGTATTTAAAATAAGCATACTTTACTATAGTCTTAGTCTTGGGTTTATTTTTTAAAATTCTGTCTGTTGGTATGGCATGTGCAGCACCACAGTTGGAAAAATAAATCTGCTCACAGACTGGATGAGTTTCATTCACTTCATTATCTATTTCAGGACCCTTAGGGATGCCCATCTTCTTGTTCTCATTTCTTACAAAACTGACTGGGTCTAAGAATGGTAGGCCAAAACCACAGCTGAGTTAATTAAAACAAGAATGATTTTAAGTAAGTGTAATTGTACAGTAAACGTGAGAATTTTCCAGGTACAAAAAAAAACCTGGACACCCCCACAACTCTTTTAAAGTTACTGTTTCAGGGAGCTTCCTTGTTTATTTTATGTTGCTTCTCTTTTGCTATTGCTTTAGAGATGGATGGCACCTGTCAGTAGGAATTCTCTTTATACTGAGACATTAGTGACATTCCTAGATCAGTCTCAGATGTACAGCAAGTGAATAATGAGCGAAAGTTGTAGTCTTCTTTCAGTTGTGGTGGTTTTACCAGGCTTTAGAAGACAGTGGGAAGGGCTACACTCCCACAAGGCCATGCAGCAATTTAATCCTGCTGGACCTCTTCGATGCCTAAACTAGGAATACTGGCTACAGAGGTCATAATACCTCAGCTTATGTTCCTTTCCTGCTCTCCTTCTCACCCTATCCTCTATAACATTTTTCACAGTGGGAGAACAAAATATTTAAAATGTCTGTATTCAGATCACCTGCTTTGCTAAGCCTTTTCTATCAGTGACTTCCCTGAGTAAGGAGCCACAAAAATTGTTTGATAATTTATCATTTACATAACTCTCCATTCATTTAGATTGCACCAAGATGGACAGCAAAGTATTGCAGAAACAAATGATCACTACATGCACAGAAACCACAGATGCCACCTGGCTACATTCCCTTCAGCTGGTATAACCACCTTGCCTTGATGCCTTTAGGCATCACTGATATTACTCAACAGATTAATCTTTTGGAGGCCATTAGTAATACTTTTCCTCAAGCTTATTTTTCCTCAATCTTACTCCAAATTTAGAACTCTGAAAAAAGTGTGACTGATTTTTTTTTTCCACTGTGTATATTGAACAGAGAAAGCAGTAGATTCTCAGCTATCACTGAAAATGTAAATATACAAATAAGCAAGAGAACCAGCTATGGCCAATTTAAGTATTGTTAATGAAGGTTGTAATTGTTACAGAGTCTAAAGGATATGGAAAAGTTATGATTTTTCAGTTGTGAGAGAATGATAGAAAGCAAATTAATTTGGGATAAAATTATTCAAATTGTTTAGCTAATTTACCTTGCAAAGTTACTAAGCTCTTTGCTGTGGTGATTACCATAGATGTATTTTTTTTTGTTGGTTATACTGCTTGCTTAGGCAAGTGGGCACATAGCATCATTTCAAGGCTATTTTTAGTAGTTTTCAGTACACTTCTAGCACTCTACATTTTCTTGCAAAGATTTTTTTTAACAGTGTTGGAGTCTTTAATGAAATAGCAAGTTTAGAGACTCAGATACAAGGTATCACTCCACTTCATGAGATATAAACTAGACTGTAAGACTTTCTCAACTTACCTTAGTATAGTATTTTTCAGCAGCATTCTGGTCTTTCTCTGTGCCTCGGCCAAGCTGGAGGCATCTAGCCAAGTAGAAAGCAGCCATAGCAGCCCCCTTGGCTATATATACTGGATGACAATCAGATATCTTGGCTTGCTTGTTGATGATACCATAATTTGTAGCCCTGTTGTGGAATTTAGAGCATTATGCTAGATAATGCTAAGTTGACCATATGTGACTTTGACAATGCCCCCTTACCATTTACATTATTATCCAAAATAAGCTGAAATTTACAAGTATTCAGCATCTTATGAGGATTCTTACATTTTGTATTTGATTTTAAGTTAATCTTATTTGAATATTGTGATATTAAACAGCAAACAAGTATACAACTTTTGAAGTCACTTTCACTATAGTAATAAAAGTTATAAAAGGCAGCATATTTTACAGTAATTGTTCCCATTGAATTATTTTATGGAAATAAAATGTGGAAGAAAGGCAGAGCTCTTATTTCATGTATTTGAGCAACCTCATGGAGTGGAAGATGTCCCTGCCCACAGCAAGGGGGCTGGAACTGGATGATCTCTAAAGGGCCAACCCAAACCATTCCATGATTCTCTGATTCCGTGATTCTAAAATTTCCAGTTCTTACATGGCTATTGGCAAATCATAGTAATCTGAAAATCTTGGACATACTTGAGAGCCCCTGGTTATGAACTCTTCTAGGAAAACCACTTATCACTGTCTCAGCTCAATTATTTCCTTTCTTCTGCATGTTTGCTGTCATCTTTAATTTCAGCATGTTTTTACTAAGAACCATTTTAAGAATCAGAGGGACAAAGTCAATGTAGTTTTAACTATCAAGCTATAATTATCTAGTATCATCACTATAATATTAGAAAATGCTATACCTAAGTGGGAATTGATTTTTTTCTGTTGCCTTAAAACAGATACCCCCCAAGCCCCACATCCTGTCTGGATACCAAACAGTAATTACATGCATCTTTACACATCATTTTAGCTGCGTCAAAGTCGCAGACTTGAACGAAGAAGGAAAAGTTTAAGTAATTTCAGTTTCTAGGTACTTCCTATAAATCAGGGTTTATGGAAGATTGTTCTCAATGACCCTCTTCACGTCAGTGCCTGCTAGATCACTTGGATGTGTTGAGAATGATGTTCTTCCACCTAATTCGGTCCCATTAACAAACAGAGTAACACAACTGTTCTTACTCAGCAAGAACAAAATTCAAATAAAACAACACCAATATATTACCTCTCCTATTATTCCTGATACATAACATTTTTGCCTTCCTTTCTAAAAGACACTCTCAAGGATGCTGATGCAGATAACAATAGCCAGTAAAGTCAGGCAAAAATTCTATTTCAGCACAGCTGACTTCAAGAACATACCACAGCAATTGGTAAGTGTAGAACTGTGTGGGATAACTAAATTATTTGAAGTGAAGTATCAGTAGGTAATGCAGACACCATATATTAGGCAAGGTTATACTCTACACAGTCACATAATGTTTTTATACTTGTACATAATGTAACAAACTATGTAGTTGGCATGAACATAGGACAAATTTTAGCAGAAAAGGTATTGGTGCTTGATACTACTGGCTGAATTGCTGAGATTTTTGCCTCAAGGCTAACTTCAATTCTAATTAAGTGGAACTGTTTCAAGTATGGTTGCAGTGCTTTGTTTCAGAAATGGTCACCTCTGACTGTACTGTGGGATTTCACTGCTATTTTCTGCAATCACAATTGCAGCCGATGAAGTGCACTCTTTACTTGTCTGGATAATCTACCATGCAGCACTGACTGGAGGGGATTCAGTTCAGAGAGAAGCAATCCTTCTCAGCATGGAGTAGAGCAAACAGCATCCATAGCTGAACTACTGAATTACCCGAGCTTCTGCTACGCAGTGGCAAATACCGACTGCAGCTTCTGTAAGATGGTAAGTTGTGACATGTTTATTGCTGTGCAGCAGCAGCTCTGTAAACATACTCCAAAAGGCATGAATGTTATTGTGTGTCACTTGTGCAAGTAGTCAATCCATCTGCATCTTATTTCCAGCGAATCAATAATCTGATTGACAGACTGAACTTTTAACATACACTGGTAAACTCTGGAGGTTTGTCACAGAAATGTGCTGTTTATCAGCCATAGAACATTGCGCCAACAGTGCTCTTGTCCTGCTTGACTAGATCAAGGTACAGAAACTCGATGCAGACCATTTTAACTACTACAGTCTGTAGCAGAAGCTGCTATTTCTGCAATACACGAACCACTCCAGTGTGTAGGTAGAGTGGTGAGTCCCACAGTGCCTGCCTGTGAAAAGGCCAGTCAGTGCTGCCTACCTGGGGCTCAGACCAGTACCTCTATGCCAGCAGATAATCACCAGAAATCACTTGCGTGCAGATGCCTGGTTTGTGGACCAGGATGCAGTACACATCCTTGTAAGCAGCAGCTCACGGAAAGCTCAAGGGTGATAACTTGGCACTGTGTGCAGCAGCTGCTTCTGAGTCCCCAAGTGCTGCTGCTCACAGTGCTGACTGCAGGATCCCACCCAGTATCAATGCTTGCATTTCCTGTAGAGGACACAGGAACAGGACCAAACTGCAGAGCAAGGGAATTACGGGGTGGAAGGCAGTGAGTAGAAATGACGTTAAGATGGAGGAGGTGGAGAGTGGAAGACTGCAGTATTAGAGGTGCTGAGATGAAGATGGAGATAGATAAGTGGTTTCAAAATCATATTCCTGTGGCGGACACCACAGAGAATTAGGCACCTTGGACCCTGGTGACATGCAAAAGCAGGACTCTGCTTTCCTCCCCACCCTCCAGCACTACAACCTAAAGCATACATGAAGCTTTAATCCCTGTAGACACCCAGCTGCAAGGTCTGCAAGAAGAAACTCTACCAGCAGCACAAACCACAAAAAGAAGTGAGCACTCAAGAGTGAGTAACTTTCTGTGAGGGGGCACTGAGGCACCATCTGTCAGCCTGAGGGGGACTCAGGAGGGCTGTGTGGCTGTCCAGGAGCTGAGGTCTGAGGTGTTGCTGAGAGGGTGCCACAACTTGTCCAGAGCACAGATCCTTTGCTACTCTTTCATGTGGGCACGAATGACACCACCAAATCAAAGCGACTACAGAGCCCTGGGATGGAGGCAAATATTGGTGCCAAGTTACCTTTCCTTCCAGTTACCTTTCACCGGTGGGAGGAAGGCATGCAACCAAAACCAAACATACAATACAAATCAAATTCTGGCTTTGTGGCTGGTGCTGTCACAACTGTTTTGGCTTTTATGATGATGGGACATTCTTTGATGACTATAGCCTGTTAAGGAGGGATAGGACCCACCTGTCTAGAAGAGGCAAAGGAATCATTGGCACAGCAGGCTGGCCAACCTGCTGAGGTGAGCTTTAACCTGAAGGATCTGAGGGCACTCTGGACCCAAAGTGATTACACTTGCATCATTGCAACCAACTGGGGAATAAGCCAGGCCAACCAGAGCAGCAACAAATGTTCCTTAGCTGCTTCCCAGGATGAGGACCAGAAGACAACCACCTCAAGTGTCCGTGTACAGTGCACACAGCCTGGGGACCAAACAGGAGGAACTGGAGCTCTGCACCCACACAAAGGCACACAATCATAGGAACAACTGAAGCATGGTGGAACAACTCCCATGACAGGAGGATCGTGATGGATGGACAGGCTGTTTTGTAAACACAGAAAAAGAGGAAGAGTCATGCACTTGAGTTAAGGAGAACCTTGAACATGTAGAAGTTAATGGCAATTAACTATGGTAATTTTGGAAGCCTTAATGAATGCCTCTAGGCCAGGATCAGAGGGATCATCTCAAGAGGGATCTTACACTAAGCATTTGTTATTGACCTCCAAACCAAGACAGTAAGGTCAACGAGACAATATTTGGGTCACTTAGGTAAGCTTTGGGTAACAGAATCTGGATTTTACGGGTGACTTGAACTACCCAGGCATTAGGTGCAAGAACAATACAGCAACTCCCAGGACATCCATGAAGTTCCTGGAATGGAGCAGTAGAGTACTGCTGCCTCAACCAAATGTCAGATGTGCCAATCAGGAATGAGGCACTGCTTGACTTGCTACTTGCAAACCAAGAAAATCTGCTTTGTGGTACCTCAGTGAGTGACAGCCTTGGGTGCAGTGATCACAATATTGAAGATCTGCGATCCTGCTGTGCACTCTGAGGGTTAGTATTAAGACAAAGGTTTAGATTTCAGAATAATAAACTTCAGCTTACAGAACAGCTGGGAGGGTCTCCATAGGAAGATTCCATGGAGAATAAAGGAGCTAGTGAGTGCTGGGAATTTTTCAAGAATGCTCTCCTGGAAGCACAATGAACTGTTTGTTCATGCCCTTTAAAGGTAAGGAAAGTAGGTGGAGCAAGAGACCCCTTGGCTTAACTGCAAGTTGCTGAGCCTGCTCAAAACCAAGAGAGAAGCATATCAAAGATGGAAAAGCAGGTAAAGGGAAGTGGTAGATTCACTGACCTTGTACACTTTTAAGATTCAGCTGGACAGGGTGCTGGGCCATCGTGTCTAGACTGTGCTTTTGCCAAGAAAGGTTGGAGCAGATGATCACTGAGATCCCTTTCAGCTGAGGGTTCTTTGATACCATGATACCATGGGGGTTAAAGGGAATGGTGGAGTCAGGAGCCTAGTGGACAAGGATAGTGCACAAGGAAGGCAGGATTGCATGTGGACATCTGCTTTGGATTCTAGTTCAAGGCTGTTTTGCTTTATAGGATCAGAAGGAAAAGTTCAATCATACTGAGTAACTGAGAACATTATAGTATTAATTTTGTCACTGGCTATCCTGTTGTTAAAGATGAGTTTTGCAATTCATCATCTCAAACATTTCTTGAGTTCAAAAGACAAGATCATTATCTTATTAATAATTTAAATCTGTTTTATGTGGTCTTGCATGAAGAACCCTAATGAAAAATAAAATAAAAATTACCTTTTGGCTAGTTCAACAGCTTTTGAGTAAAATTTCCTAGTGTAGTAATATTCCACAAGATGGCCTTGAGCATAGATGTTTCCAAGTCTTGTTGCTTTTCTCAAGTGCTCCAAAGCAGCTTGAGTGTTTCGACGTGTACCTCGTCCATAGAGATACATAATGCCAAGTGCTCCCTGTGATTCCAGATTTCCATTGTGACATGCTTCTGAATGCCAGAAAAAGGCCTAAACAAGACGCACAAAGTTGGAGTATATATTTACTTAGTTGATTTTCTTGTGTACTGTTTCCGTAAAAGCTTTTACATCAACCACCCTATAAGAAGTGCTTATACATAAAAGAAAGAAAAATCCTTTTAAGTCTTTTAAATCTGCAGCATTTAATGTCAGACCTGTCAATCAGTGTTACCTGCTTGATTTCTGAAGGTTACCAAAGCTGACAAAACTTTAATCTATTCTATCATTCTTTATGATACTCTCACTTGAAAAAAAAAAAAAATCTTGGCTAGCAGTGTCAAGTGAGTCAAAATGAGGGATTCTGGCCATCTCTTCCCATAGGCTTAAATGGGTGATAATGTCTAACTACTCAAAATACAGCTTTCAGAGTCAAATATACCACTGTACTGTTTCTGTGAAATTAAAAATTAATCGTGATTCATTTTTATTTCAAAAGGTACAAGTGGGCTTTACCTTCTTCAGATCTTTTAGAACTGGCATCGAATAAAGCATTCCTAAAGTGCTCTGGGCCTTTACACTTGCTTTTGGATTTCCATGGTCTGCAGCAGTAAGCCACAACCTAAGAAAATGAGGACAACAAAGTTTAAATAACACACAATCTTAGAATTTTTCAGGAAAATCACTGACCGCCCTTACCTTTCAGCCTCTTCGGTTGAATGTTTAACACCACATCCTTCGTAATACGCCCTGCCAAGATTGTATGCAGCTGCAAATTTCAAGTGGCTTGCTTCTGGGGAATCAGACTTGAGTATTTTATTCATGTACTTCACTCCCCTTGCCTAAAATTGAGCCATTTAAGTGTTAATATGTTCAGACTGTGAAGAGGATGAAATATATAACCTGTGAATGCACAAACTTCTGCAAGACAGGTAATTTTTTTCCTTTGGAAGAAAGGCTGAGGCATACTGGCAGGCCAGCCTGGAAAACAGTGTCATACCAAAGCAGAACTGATCTTTGCTTACTAGACAGCCCCTAAACTTTTGACCCCACCATATCTTTAATGTGAAACATTTCCTCGTAAATGTTCATCTGATAATATATTACTCTTCTTCACTGCTAAAAATTTTCTCAAAAAATATTATTGTGCTTATATAAATGTCACATCCTACACTTGTAACATTTTCAATTTCAGAATTTTGAGAACTTTTTAATAATGTATCTGAAATCATAAAACAACCTCAGCAAGAAGGCAAAGTGATACATAGTACACTTTCAAGTCCCTGCATGTAAAATACCTTAGATTCATAAAAGGAAAAAACTGATAATGTTAAATAAGCAGATGGAGAACATTGCATATGAGAAACTGGGCCTGAGAAGTACTTTAAAAATAAGATTTAAAGTGTTAGGATTTAGCATGGACACCCTGTTTAAATACACTAGAAACAGTCCTTTATAAAAGGTTTTTCTTCTATTCAGTGTTCATATTGTAATACACAAGAAAGAAAGAAACTTCGCTAAAACGTTTATTTGCAAGTAAACAAATGTGGCAATTATGCAGGCATACAGAAAAAATGAACCATGTCTAAACCCCATCAGAATATTTTCAGTTCTGCTGACAACGCTGTAAGCATGAGAGAGGAGTCCCATTTGTTAACATACTCTTCAGTTCACTTTTTTGGCCTTCTGTCTTACAACCTACCCTTTTCTTCCTAATGCTTGTATTCTTTCCTCATGCCACTTTTTAAGATCATCTTCACCAACAAATTAACTCTTTTCATTGTAGCAGATCATTCGTTTGTCTTCCTTTTTTGTAATATAGTTGTTGAGTTTGAATTCTTCAAATTCTTGCAAATGTGATTTTTCATGTGTCTAATTTAAAAATATTACTACTTCATTGGTCTAATTTAAAAATATTACTGTCAACCATTGGCAGAAGCACAATCATCTCTGGCATCCATGCTAAAAGAATAGAAAGTACCTTAAAAAATCTTTGTGCCAGAGATCTTACACTGTGAAATATAATTGTTTGATTTCCATTTTCACTCACTTTATTTTCATCTACATAAATTGCTTATTAGAAAGTAAAAAATTTAAAACAATTTTTAAACATAGCTTCCACACGAAGTCAAACCAAGGCCTTGGAAGTCAATTTTAAAATAAAAATTACTCTATTTTTCAGATACACCTATTTTATTATAGCCATTTTTGAGAACTTCCTCAACCCTGAGCCTTCACTCTTTAATGATGCTCTGTAAACAGCTGTGCTTTATGAAACTAATTCTAAATGAAAAGGCTGTTAATTTTAAACTAAATAATCATGTTTACAAAGAAGCTCTTAGTAATTATCAGCTAATATTAGAAGAAAAATAAAAAGTGTGGAGCTAAATTACTCACAGGGTCTTTTTTAGTGCCAAGTCCATCATAATACATTACACCAAGTTGATACATTGCTTGAAAATCTGTATCTTTGATTTTTTCAAATTGCTTTAATGCTTTTTCATACAACCCCTGGGAAAGAGAAAACAACCAATAACTCTGTGATATATACACCCTTACAATTTTTCAACCTGGAGTATTTCTCTCATGAACTAAAACCAAAAAATTGCAACCACAGAGCTGGCAGAAAACAGAGATGGAGAAAGTTAACAACCACAAGAAAGTTGGGTAACCAAAAGCCATTCTGACCAACTTTCTCCCCTCCCTCAAACCTTTTTAGTTTGAGGAGATTAAGTCTAATTCAGAGTCCCTGCGCCATCCATCTGAAATCCTTTAACTTAGGTCAGCTGCTCTTACAATTTGAGGGTTTAACAGTCTGCCTTTACATCTCAGCTAAGGATTGGTTTCATAAAACTAATAAAACAGACGTCCGAGGACTTTAAGGGACCCAGCTGTCTGCTCCACATTTCTTATGGAGGTATCACCTGAGGAGTGATCTTATGGAGGCAACAACAGAGATACTTTCACTCCTAAGAATGGATCTCAGAGACTACTTGCTTCTGCATTTGGTCAAAGAAGAAACTATATTTAAAAATACAGTTAAACAACTGTAATAGTTAACTGAGCCTGGTGTCCTAACTAAAGCATTTTTACACATAAACCCTAAGTAAAAACAATTTTGAAATTAAGGTGTTCTTCTCTACATTTTTGCTTCAAATTTTCTGTGTGTTTTGATTTTAAAAAAAGTTAGACTTCAAAAGCTTAGAACCAAGTAACAGTTCAACAGTCAGTCAAATGTGCTCACAATGACCAATCGTTCCCTGTTAATACTGTCCAAGCTATTATCTAAACTACTAATTGCCTTGGAAGCTCATCCATTATGACTGTGTGGGCCTTGTATTTTTAAAGAACTCTGGAAAAAAATAGCCAATTTCTGTTCACAACTAGCTGTCATGAAAGTCAGAAAAAGAAGTACAGGAGGCACATTTAATCTCACCTTTCCTGAGAATTTAGTGCTATAGGAAGGAGACACAGGGCAGTGATTAGGAAGTGGTTTGTTTTTGTTTTTTTTTTTTTTTTCTAGTACCTAAAAGTGCAGTGCTATGAGCATGTGCATTTTTAGGCACTACAGACATACATAAAAAATCTGAAAATCAAAACCTGCTCAAAGAATAAATTTAGGGATGTACAGCAATATCTATCATTAGCTTGTCAAGAAATAGACAGGAGTCTGTTCTTTCTGCTCCATGGAGTCTTAGGTAATTCATAATGAAAACATTAAGGACAGGGCCCAGAAAGCCTGAGTGAGTTAATTCTGTCCCTGCTGCAAACCCAGAGACTGATTTACACTGTACCACTGCTGCACTGTGAACAGTACTGAATCCATGCATGTCACACTGGAAAATACCTGACTTAGTGTTTGTCCTGCATTCTTTTCTATCTTCCTGAACTAAGTTCTAATTTTCACAGGAAGGTGAGGTTTAAGTTCACCTGCCAGCCAGTCTTGCACTGTTCCCTGAGCATTTACTTTCAAAGACTTGGATGACCAATTTTAGCCAAAGTGGGCAGGGACAGAAATCTTGAAGATAATACGTTTTAAAAAGTTCCCGTTCCTAGGTGGGGAACAAAGATAAAAAGCTGTGTCTTGGTCAGGGCTCACTATCACTGTAACTGAAAACAAAGTGTACAAAATTTGGCCAGTTAGCTGCCCAAAACCCCAAGCTGGCTTGGAAGCTAGCTATAAGGATAGGCTGCTGCTTAGTTATCTGGTCCTTAGGAGACCTGCGAGGGAACTGGAAGACCTCACTAGACGCTTGGGGAAAGTGGAGGAAAAGCTTATTTAGGGAGAACACCCGATGATTTTAATGGGATAAAAACAGGCACAGGGCACCTCTTGTAGGTTTTTTTAAGGTGTCTCTTTTTTCACTGAAAAGGTGTTGAAAATTGTCTGCTTTATAATATTTACTTAAAAGAGGGAAAACACAACCTGTTCATAGCATCGTTGGACATGCAGAAAAGGTGCCGGAGGATCTTCACCTGCCTCTTTCCCCACCAGCGACTCCTCTTTTGCCAACATTGTATCATGGGAGTGGTTCTCTGCTTAAAAACAGACACAGGTTTGGGTTTGTCCCCTAAGGGGTGGAACAGCATCTTTGTAAATACAGTGAAGGTCTGACGCTGGCCGGGTCCCCTTTATTAATACATACTTCAAAAGACTAAGATGAAAGAGAAGGCTGTGTTATAAAACAGAGAAGTTGAGTGAAGACAGGCTGAAGGAAACGTTCAGTAAATACAGCCTGACCCTTGTGTGCGCGAAGTCTGCCGTGGAAGAGCTCAAACCCGCACCTAACCAAGGCGGGGCGCTGCCGGCCGGAGCCGGGCGGGGAGGCAGCGGTACCTGGCACGGCAGGGTCCGGCGGCAGCCGCTNGCCGCCGCCCGGCGCCGCTGCATAGCTGGGCCTGGGGCCCCAGGGCCTGCGGCAGGGCACAAGGCGGGACACTGGGACTGGAATGCCGGCACTTTCCGTTGGGCTGCGCTCCGCCTCCGGCCCTTGTCCGGTGCCAAACTCTGAACAGCGGACAGGACAGGCTGCGGGCTGGGCACCCACCGGATCTTCCCCGATACCGCCGGTCCTGTCGGAAATTAAGGGCAGAAGCCCAAAATGCGCTGCAGAACGCGACTATAGGGGAAAAGAGCAGAAACTCTGAACGCTATTCAGAGAAAAAGGCACTGGGCCATGACGCTTCAATCTAGCAGGCGGGACTTCACCACTTCAGTGATCAGAAACTGTTTGTTGTAATGTAGTTTGTTTTCCCCATATAGATACTACAAAACTTAAAAGGATAATTGAGAGAAAATGCTGTTCGAGGTTTCTCCTGAAATGTAAAGCATTGCTTCCACTTCCCTTGATTGCTTCTGGCCGTAAGCAATAGAAAGGGAATAATACCAAAATGCGTGAGAGTGCTTTCAAAATAATCTTTAGCTGTGTTCCCAGCTTTTTCTTTTTTTTTCCAGATGATTATCATCCTTCCATTTTTGGCAGTGTGATCTGTTTCTATAGCAACAGGGACAGAGGCAACAATCAAAATGGGAGAGTGATGCTTGCAGATTTGTGTGGTTAAACCTGTGGGCTCAACATGATGTTTTCCAGCAGTCTCAAGTGACTTTACCAAGAAACTCCTAAAATTAGTCCTGATTAATTTTGTGTAGATGATACAGGAAAATAAACTTTTTAAAAGCATACATTAATTACTTGATTTAACAGAATGAAGAACAGTCTGTGAAAGCAGCAGTACCCTTCAGCAAAGACAATTTACACTGGGCTGCACCGCTGCCTTTGAGGCAGAAGGGTGTGAGATTCACCAGCACACCTTGGTTTATCTGACTGCTTACACACATTTCTTAGAACCATTTTTCCAATTTAATTTTGTTGATACCTATGCAAGGTGTGTGATCTGAGATACAAAGCACAGAGGAATTTTCACTACATTATGTTCCAGGACAGCTGTAGCCAGGAAGCCTTGTCCTTAACTGGCACTTGGGGCTGCCCCATACAAAATGAGAATTGTTGTGTCTGTGTTCATACCAGTACAAGTACAGGTTATTCAGAGGCAGAAGATTTTTGCAGGCACTAATGAGGTGTGCAAAATGTGACCTGAAGCTCAGGAACTAATTAGTAGCAGGAATTTGAAGAGAGTTTTGGCTGGCAGGATGCAAACGTTGTGTTTAGGTGGCTAGGCTGGAAAGATGGGATTCCTCGGGTGCAGCTTGAAACCTCTGAATTGCTGAGGTAATGTAGGGAGGGAAGATCTTTAAAACAAAAACAAACCAAACAAACCAAAACACAATCTCTTAGGCAATGCAAAACTATTTAGTTTTAAGCTAATTCTGGATATGTATGTTTTCAAAACAGTCTTTATAATTGCATAAACAGTGACTGGATTTCTCGCATCTGTGCAGAGGTGTTTCATCCCTAACAATGCATAGTTAGAAGTGTAGGAATTTTGTTTGTTAACTATTTTGCTTGGCTAGCTGTTCAGGGAAAAACTCCAACACAACGTTTTGTAATTACACAAGTATATTTCTTTCCATATAAAAGAGAAGTGAAAACTGTCACTTACTGAAATAGTTCTGCTGAATTGATTCACTGCCTATCTACCTGGATTTCCGCACCTTAAAAAATTGTACTGTGTATGCTCATATTCCTCTAAAATAATTTATATTAGTTTTTCCAAAGGAGAAGCAGAAGGTAATTTCATCGTGTTTGTGAATTCATTTCGGAACTATGTATACCCTAAAGGAACACTCTTAGGCTTCTTTTCCCCTAACTCTGTTTATCAAAACTATGCCATTATGATTTGTTTTTTAAGTCCATGATATTCAATTATTTTTTTTAAGTGATGGTAGTGATTATGAGGAGCTTCCATAACAAACATGTAGGCATTTGACACAGAAGGAAATACCATAGTGCTAAAGGGAACAGAACTCTCTTGGACACTCATCCTCTCTAGGATACTTCAAGCTCATGTAAGTGACAATTGAAGTTCTGTATTTGCAAATCTGTTTTGAGCAGAGATGTAACAGGTGGCTGTGCCGAGATCCACCACTGCCAATTCTAATCCCACTCAGACTGGCAATGAACTTGCTGTAATGTCTGTGTGAAGGGGAGACCTGGGTTTCACAGTGTGGCACATCTGCCCAGTCTCCCTGCCTAGTGGCAGAGCTTGGGCAGGACGATAGTATAGATTTCTTTTTACTGACTTAAGCTTTTTTGGGGGCAAAATCTAAATTAATTCTCTGTTCGTTTTCTTTCCTAGATCAAAGCCTGCCTCGGTCTAGCCTTCCCAAACCAGCGTTAAGGTACGCTGGCAGAACTACTTTGGAGGCTGCGCCTGGCAGCAGCACAACCACGCAAACANCCTCGGCCCCCGGCCCCCAGCCCCGACGGCCCCGCGCCCAGCAACGGGCAGCGATGCTGATGCTGGACTGCACTTCAGAGGTGAGCTTCGGGAGGGTCTGTCTGTGGTTTTGTCTTACCGGGAGCACGGCTGCGGAAGTGAATGAGGTGTAGTTTGCCTGGAGCTGCTGCTATTAATGTTGGGGCACTGCCGCTGTCGATCGGTATTTCTGGTTAAGAGATTAAAAGCCAAAAAAGTCTTTCTTGCACTGCTCTTAATAAAAAAAAAAAATTAAAAGGCAGTCTCAAGGAACATGAAGGTCCAATGATTTGCAAGGGGAATGGTTTTTTGCTGTGATGCAGTGTTCTGAGACCTGCCGTGGCTTACGCTGGCAGTAACATTTCTTTTTTTCTTCTGATATCTTGTTTCAGTCTGGTACTTTCAGCAACCTGTTTGAGACAGGAACCGGTGTGAACGCACCTGCAGATGCCTTTGGTCAGTCTCCAGCTCACTTGGCTGCTTGTGGTGGTGAAGCTTTTTTTCTACTTTGGCAACTGCAGACAGGAGCAAATTTGAACCAACAGGTAAAAACACATACATTTTATTCCTTCCACTTCTAATCTGGCATGTCAGTAAATCCATTTAATATTTACACACTTTTTTACCTAAGAGAGGGTTTTTTTATACTCAGTTGTATTGCATGAGGTATCTGGGGTTGCTTATTCTACAGTAACTTCTAGCATGAACCAGAAATCCTGTCTATATTGCATTAGCCATTTCAATTGCAATGTGTAATTCAATTTTCACACTTAAAATGCTGCATGCAGACGTCCAAACAACTTAATTCCTTTACACAACTTTCCTCCAAAATTTTTTGGAGTAATTTTTTTTCCTCCAAAATTTTGTCCCTACATCCAGTAAATATAAGAATTCTTACTCTATTTGCTTAGTTTAATTCCTTATACCTCTGAGCTGGTAGCAAGCTATTGGTCACAGCAATCCCTGAATGGTCCCAAGAGATGCTGTTAATCCATGTAGAGAGTATTCTGTGTAAGTTATCTTTTAGAAGGCAACGGTTAAACAATGAGTACTGCAGGGGACAGTGCTTCTACTTTGTGGTGATGAATACACTAGACATTTAGGGCAGTTACCAAGTACACTTTACTAGCTATATTCCTTTAATCTCTCTCTCAGCTCACAACTGACTGGTTTACATAAACAGTCATTTTGGAGAACAAGACAGCTTTATCCTATTCCTTTTCTTTCAAATAACTGTTAAACTGTGTTTTTAGGATTGCCTTGGAGAAGCCCCGATACATAAAGCAGCAAAAGTTGGGAGTTTGGAATGTCTTGCTCTCCTTGTTGCTGGTGATGCTAAAATTGAGTAAGTTGAGCTACATTTAGTAACTTCAATATGAACGTCGAAGGATGTGCATTTTACGCAGTACATTTAACTTGCTCAGAACATGCGTGTGAAGGCTGCAAATATAGCATAACTATAGCCCTAAGAGTATTAAAAACTGACATAAACACCAAAGGAGCACAGACCACATGCTCACATGCTGTTAGCTATACAGAACTGCAACAACTGCTGAGAGAATATTCCTGATCATAATCTCACCTTCTTCTTGCCTTCTGATATGATAAGCCAGTAATAGTCTGATGAGAAATTTATTTTAATGTAATTATTCCTTCTTGTATTTAATACCAGGCCCCTCTATGAGTCCTATGCTATCTTTGACAAACCTTCTTGGTACTGATTCTCTGTACTTACTTTTATACATCTACCTAAATTACCACTTAATCAGTGCTTGCTCATTATTCCAGTTTAATTGGTTATTGTTAATTCTGTGTTTCAGCTTGTGCAACAACAGTGGACAGACAGCAGCAGACCTTGCACTGGATTATGGTTTTCTGGAATGTGCCAAGTTCCTCAGGACAATTCAGCACACTCAGACAATGAAACTGAGAGGACAGTCCAGATACTCGCTAAGTGACAAACATGGTTTGCGGGGAGAGGATCCAGCTGCACAGAAACAAGGAAGTGAAACCAGCAGATCCATAAACAGGAAGAGGAGAAGATCAGATGGTGTGTAATAGTGTTGGTTTAATGCAATTCAGAATATTTTTAAAAATGTTTTTAACATCTAAGTAAAACAAATGTGTGTTAGACACGGAGCAGTCAGATTTAGAAGCCTGGTAGTAAGGATGAAGTTGCATAGGTATTTATGGTTAAGGTCTTCTTGGAAATGGACAGTACACGTGGAATGCCACTTAAGAGGCTACTTTAACACAAAAAATAAAAATCATAGGTAGTCTTACTGATGTACTGATGAAATAGCCACAGAGTTATTTTGTTTGTTTTTGGCAAATCTTGTCTCCTAGCTGCCAGATGAAACAGTGTGTAACCCCACCATGAAATAAGGGGAATCAGGAGTCTGAAGAACCATGACTGGATGATACACTGAGCAGTCAGATGTGTGTGCTGGGACATTGTCTCCTTCTGAGAAGGAGTAAAGCTTGTTTATTCTTACTTCTTACAGAAGAATGTTGTGAGGTTTTTTCCCCCCCCAGAATAATTGTATTCATACAACTATAAATAAACAAGCATGTAAAAATTCTCTTGCATTTTTTTTCTGTGTAAATATGAGAGCAGAATTAATAAAACTCAGTACATATAGCCATTCTTCTCCCACTGCTAAAATGCATCATCAAGAGTACCAGCAGCAAACAAGGCCTTTGAAGAGACTCATAATAGACAAGACAGCTAGCTAAGTGGAACTTGAAAGGCAGAGGACAGTTCATCTTTTTGTCATAAAAGTATTCCATAAAACAAAAGGATTTGGCATTTATTCTATTAAGATTTTAGCAGAAGAGAAAATGCTATATAGACATAAAGTTGTGCTACGGAAAAGTATAGAGCATTTGTTGCCTAATAAATGCATTTGTAAGGAATACAGTTCAAAGCAGGTAACTCATTTCTAGAGGTTTCATTAAAAAAAATAGTTTCTTAATTTAAGTTATTCAACCCGCATTTCTATTTCAACTGGGTTTTGATTGACTTAAAGCATTATTTTGATAAATAACATGACAGTTTTATCAAGATCAGCTACTAATCTGTCTCAGCACGTTCAGCATAAGAGTGAGTTTAAATAGCTTTTGGTCGTTGAGGTAGGCACAGATTATAATAGGCGTCCTTGTTCCAAAAGTCTGGGCCCTTCCATCCACACCAGCCCTGTCCAAGGAAAAGCAAGATAGCTTTTAAATCATCTAGTTTTTCTGGTTTTCCTGCCTACTGCTATTTGATCTATTCTTATTTTACTAATCATACTAATCTAAATTGTATGAATTATTTTCAACTGTCTACAAAATGCAATGACAATTTTCAGAAAGTTTTCTACATGCCTGGAAACACATTAATGGAAAACACATTACAAAGACACTCTCCCCCTTCCTCCTAGCCCAGCTTAGTTCTTAGAAAGTATCATCTCCTCCCCATCCCCACCTCCCCACTACCTTCTGCTGCTACTGAGAAATTAATGCTATTCTGAAACTACCATTCTCACAGTTTCCTTTTCTCATTCTGAATCCTGGCCTTCTTTGGTAGTAGTTGATATTTCAGCCCCAAACAGAGCTCCTAATACCAGAAATTGTGCTGTTCAACCTGATTCAGCAGAAACAAACAGTCTAGCAAAAGCTGTTAAGTTTGAAGAGTACCACATAATTATTGGACGTGTTTTTGAAGAAAAGAGCTACACACAGTCCACCTCGGTTCCTCCCCAGACACGTCTGATGAGGAAAGTGGGTTCTGCGAGTATTTTATCCTTCTGGACCACTGGACCATTCTTAATTGCTAGTAGCTGTAACAGCCTTTGGTCCTACGTGTTCCTTGGAAATTGTTTCTTCCTGTATTCATTTTAAGCTTTGATCACTATAGGCCAGCAAAATGTTTCTTAGATAGCTTTTTTTCTTGTTTTAGTTTTTTTTTGGTTGGGTTTTTTTGTTTTGTTTTGGGTTTTTTTAATTGGGCTTATGCAAGGGTATCAAAGATTATAAATAGAAGCTACTATTTGCAACTTAATATGAAAAAAAGAAAAGACATTCATTACCTAGCACTTACAGGATGATTTAGCTGCTTTCAGAGTTTACATTTCTGACACTATCTTTACTTGTTTGTAATGTACACCGTCATCCCTTTTGGTGGCTTTAAATGTGGAAATGACATTACATACCCTTGAGCTCTTTAGAGTTTTTCCACATTTTCAAAACAGTTCAGTACCTACCCTCTGAACATTGTTCAAGGTCTGATCTGAGAATGCTTAATGTTGGATTTTTAAAATAACTTTTAAAATTTAAAATAAATTATCTTCTCTGCTTCATTTACAGCATCTTACAGCCTGAACAGAATTTTCTGTTCTATTCAAAATACAAAACACATTTATCATATATACTCCTGGGTAAAAGGGGAGATGGGTGAAATCAGATAAAATAAAGAACACTGCTTTATAGTACAGTAAGTTGATGTAGTTGCTGATCTGATACACCTCCTCCAAAGACACGTAAGTTTCAGAAACTGACAATACTTAGCATATTGTAGTATGCAGGTTAACTGGGGTCAGCACTGCTTCCATAAGGAATGGAGAAGCCATAGAATGGTCAATTTGTATTTGGCTGGACATTATCTGTTTAATGCCGAAATACATGTATATACATAAATGTGTGTGTATATATGTGTATCAAGCCTCACCTTTTCCAAAATAACATGCAGATCTTCTCCTCCAGTGTAATGTGGGTCTAGAATCAAGTATTTTATGTGCCCTGTAGTCTCATTCCAAGCCACTCCTAATATCGTGTGAGCCAAAACACCGCCACCTAAAATAGGAGAAACACAGATTGCTGATCTTTTTCACTGAGATTGACTTAACGTACAAGGGTTAAATAAAAGTACATCAAAACCTAGTATTAACAGATTAACTTGGTTATCAAGAAAGTGTCTGACATAAGACTCTTCACATTATTAAACAACATATCTTTACTACATCTAAGAAATATTAGTTGTAGTAACTAAAATAAGTAGAAAATTTATTTTCCAAATTTGTTCCAAGCACGGCAGGTTAAATCCTCAACACTTCCACCAGATGAAGTCAAGAATATTTCAGACATCTCTTTTGCACTTTTTCTTTAAAGAAACCTAACTGTAGAAAAGAAATCTGCAAAATTTCCTGGTGGTAAAAGGACTAAAATTAGAACAGAAACCAGAATTTCTGGATAAGGTTTATCTGCTGTTTTCTACAAAGTTACATCAATGAATATCAGGGGCAGAATAGTAAATTCTGGTTTCCAGCCTACAAACAGGAGAAGGGCATATTTTGATGAGATGGGCACAGGTCAACTCCTGCATGTTTCTTTCAGATGCAATACTTTACGTCCCTGCAATATTGTAGTAATAGCTCCACACAGCAGGTAGGGATTGCAAAATCCCTGGAAGAATACAAGCAAAAACAATCCCCAAAACGCACCCTCAAAAAGTTAATCTCCAACCTGCCAACAACGAAATTAAACCAACCTACAAGAGAGCATTACAGGGATGGGTAAGTTATAGACTAGAAGATTTTTCAATATAGGATTCTACATTCTTGAAATTCAGACAAAAAGACTGCTGAAAGGCCAAGAATATTTAACAGAATCATAGAATGGTTTGGGTTGTAAGTGACCTTAAGTATCACCTACTTCCAACAGCCCTGCCATGGGCAGGTCACCTCCCACTAGACCAGGTTGCTCAAAGCTCCATTTAACCTGGCCTTGAGCCTTGGGCCATCCCCCTGGCCTTGGGGCATCCAGAGCTTCTCTGGGCAGCCTGTTCTGGTGTCTCGCCACCCTCCCAGGAAAGCATTTCTTCTTCATATCTGATCTAAACCATCACCATACCAAAGCCTGGATTTCTGGCACCCCTACTTTGAGAAAGTTACACTGTATTATGTAATGCAAAATACAGATTGCAAAAATTGCTTAAATTAATGTTATTAAAGTTGAAAATAATAATATCAATATTACTGATTTCCTAAAACACAGCATGGAAATAGTTCAAATAATGCCACAGTATTCTTACAAATGGCACTTCTTTTACCAATATTTCAGATTATTAAAACTGGTCTTAAAGCACATTTGGATAACACCCTTCTCTTCCAAGCCAGATAAACAGTACTCTTGTCTGAGGGGAAGTTTTGGGGAACTCTATGAACTTCTGCTCCTGCAGAGAATGGAAGTCAGTTCAAGTTCTGACTTAATAGCAATTTATAAAAACACAATTTAGACTGACTTTTGTTACCATGTTTAATACTGAGCTTGAAAGAAATACTGAATAAAAAGATATCAGCCAGACTAAATTGTATGATTTTCAAGGCTACCTTGGGAAAACTGAAATTTTTAATTAATCTACAGTTTTCATTAACTCTTGCACAGTAAATTAAATGGGTTCTAATTGAAATGAAATTCAGCACAGTAAGGCCATGCACTTCCATTAGCATTCTTCAACACTCAGGCACTTACCAATCATAATTGGAGTTCCCTCAGTCTTGAAATGATTAGCAAGCTCTCTTCCCTGCAGCGCTAGTTCAGAACCCTGGCTAGGTAAGAAGAACAGTAATAGATTTGTCATTCTCACTAGGCTGACTTCTCTAATTATCCATTATACTCGTTCACTGCAGAGATAACCAATTAGAAAGTCACTTGGATTATTCCTGTGTAAACTTCCTGAGACAATCTGAAAAATGTTTTCTAACACAAGGTCTAGTTGCTAGGCAAGGAAATTAATACAATTACAATTAATACATTAATACATTAAGACATTTTTAATATTTTGTCTTTATATTTCTTTATATAGTGGCTGATCTTTAAAAAACCCAATGAAAGTCTGTGTGCCTACTTCCCAAGTAGAGAGAATGGATTGAATGCAGACAGAATACAAAACTGGAACTCTGAGAAATGGTGCATTTATGATAATGGATCCAGTACCAGTGTTGCTAGTGCAGCTGTGAAGTCTTATTTCCATAAAGAATTAGAGATGCTAGCTGGAAATAAGCCCAAGGCAAAAATGCCATCCACTGTCAGTGACCAGCTGAAAAAGCTGCATGATTGTTTCTTCTTCCCAGCATGGTACTGATGTTGGTTTTTCATAACAGTGAAAAAAACCGGTGCTCCCTTGTAGCTGCACTATGAACAATTCTACATAGTTCAGAAAGAAGAGTATTCTATATTCTCACATGCAGGAATAAAAATGTTCCTACTGGCAGGGCCTGTTACAGCTGCTATAAATAATAGGTGGATCATCTGCAAGTACAAGCTCTGGAACAAAAAGAAGATTGAAGTACTGAAGACCGGAATGATTTTCCTACGTTAAGAATCCCCGTCACCATGCTCTTTTAGAATATCTAGAGTGTGAATTTACTCTAAATAAACATAACAGATGAGAAGTATTTTGACTTGTATTTTCATACACACTAAGCTAGTACATGTAATTAATTTCATGACTGTATTTATCACAACATGTTCAGGGATTTGTTAGTCTGCTTAGTACTGGCTTAGTGCTGCCTAAATGATAAAAGTATGGTAATTTTTCTTCTGATAAATACTAAAGATTATTCTTTTTGTCCCAAATATCTTCATAGGGTCCTTCACTGTGTATGAGAGCATCAGATTGTCAGAATGGAAACAAATTCCTTGCTTTATTTGCCACACAAATGCAAACAGGAGAACATTATTTTCCAGACTTCTCAACAATTTGCCTCAATCCTAAACTCACAAGTTAGGTCTGTGGCTGCAGTAATAAGTTATTTGTCAGTGTGCATTCAGTTCTCTGTGGCCATCAGACTGTGTGCCTGCATCAAAAATTATGTTTGTGGTGCAAAGGAAAAGGCTGAATTCCAGATCAGTTTGCATATCATTAAACAATTTATAAATTAAGCACACCCAATAGGAGCCACTTTTCTTGTCGAAGCATTAGACCATATCTTTATAAAACTGGACAATTTACATATTATTAAGCAATTTGTAGCAACTGGAAACTGGAACCCTAAGCTCCCAAGAAATTTAACACCACCTTCATCTGTAAGCACTTAGCACAACTAAAGGCAGGAATACAGGCTTTATGAGCAAGGAACCCTTAAAAGATTTATTATCTCTTTAATTATCCATCTTCTCCCATGTACTGTAATCATGACTTGCATCTTAAGGCATTCAGTCTTTTTAGCAATTACCAAGCTACTAAACAGGTAGTGATTCTTACCTGACAAATAATATTTTGGATGTTATTCCAAAAAGCTGATTCAAAACCAGCTGTACCTCAATCGAACCAATCCATTGCCGTGACCCAACAAATGCCGCAGGCTTGTCTCCAGCATCAACCAGTGCCTTTGCAACATAATGAGGAAGAAACCCAAAAATCAACAATGTATAGTAGGGAATTCCACCACTTTTTGCGAACAAAAATTTCGGTTTATATATATGTGGGCATGTGTTTTGAACCTAGATGGTCAAAAGCAGACCAATGAATGTTGAATTCATTCACTGCGGTTGTGTTTTGGAAATGCCCCTCTGAGCAGTAATGCAGAACTGTGTCAGTGAGCAGAGAATACAACCCCAGGTCCACAGGCAGACTTTAGGCTGGGAGGGTGACCACTGAGCTGTTTAATAATGGAGAGTGTCATTTGTACACTGGAGAAGCACCTTCACAGACTGAAAGGTTTGGATTTCTATTCAAAGCACTCAGGAAAGGATCCATAAAATAGTGCTCTGAGGAAGAGACCACTGATACATGTCAAAGGTTATGGTTTACTTTAAACTCTTCTTCATTCTGAGGCTTGTATGTTACATGCAGCACTTGAGACGGGCCTTTTCTGCTCAGGACACAAAGCCCACATGAACTTCTGCAGGCTACTGCCCTCTTTTAGATGCCTAAAAGTATTACAGGAGTGCACAGACTTCAATAGCATTCAGGTGCAGATTGAGAAATATTCAGAAATGCAGTTTCACCTTCAGTGTTCACATCCCTGCTACATATGATAAAAGTTTTTTTATGGAATGAATTAAACTTTACTAAAAATGTTCAGTAAATAAATGTAACACGAAGGATTATATGTAGAAGACTGAAGGTAACTGCACCATTCCTTGATAGGCATATCAAAGAACGGGTATTAGCTACAAGCCTACAGTTTTACTTCAGTGCTGTTAACAGAAATGAACATACTCAAGTATGCATTTGAATTCAAAACAGAAAAAGAAGTGAAGGAAAGTTCAAAAATCAGGCAAAGTGCACTACTGTCAATGGCAACGTTGCAAAAGGTGTCAGTAAACTCATGTGTAGCATCTGGGAACTAATCCAGCTGTCACTTAATGTGACAGCCAGTTTTAAAACTGTTTTTAGTATGACATATTGAGTTCTTTGTTCTCTTCTCATTTGACAAAAACACTGAAAATGTCATATTGCAGCTTCTAATAGAATAATAATCCAAGGAAACACGTAAAACACTATTTTAATGTATCTTATTTGTACAGATAATGTCACCCAACACAGACAAACATTCAGAACCACCAGTTCAATTTAAGGGACAAAAAAATCCCACAAATCCAAATTCTAAAATATATGAATTTGACATTTAAAAAATAATCCACACAAACCTCTCTAGACAAAAATGCATAAAATAACTGTAAATGTTCTGTACCTGTTGAATTTCCTTGTGTGTGGGTATAGGTCTGTCCATGTAGCCTTGGTGCTTGAACCAAGAACAGATTGTCTGCAAAGACCGATAGGCACAGCCCCAGCCACTGTCATCAATGCGATCCTGCATATAGTGGTGGTAACTGTATACACCTTGTACTAAATAAACCTGCACAGAGGAGACAACACAGAAGCATCTGATCACACTTGCATCACTTTTCAGAGAAGTCATATCACCTGTACTTGCACTAAAAAGTTTTCAGTTCGGGACTACAAATCTGGAAGATTTGAAGGGTCATTATTCACACATGATTACTCCTCCTGTTTTTGTCTCCTAAACTTCTCTGTTCATAGTTTTAGTCTCTTGCCCTGGTTCTGAGAAACTTTTTAGAATATATGCTAAAAACGTGTACATTATTTTCCCAAGAAAATCCAATTTCTTCTGGACAAATACAGCAAATTAAAGCAATGCCATTTTGTGCAGAGGAGCCCTTTTGCTTAAAAGGTCAAACCAATTATTTCACTTTCTCATCTATACATCACTGACTATCTAAATTACTTCTTTCAATAAAAAAATTCTCAATTAAAATAAAAAGGTACTTTCTGCAAAATGTTTCAATTTAAACTTACCATACCAGACTCCATGCCAGGTGAACTAAGATGTAAATGTGGATTTCTGAGATATCCATCTTTATACGGTTCATCTGGAAAATGATAAGCATTTGCTCTCTTGAAATATGGTCTGTCACAAGGCAGGTTGTATAACCCATGCAATTCCTACATGCAAGTTCAAATAAAAATAAGAAACACAATTCAAATTTTGGATTAAAAGAAAGATCACATTGTAAGTAGCAATAAAGACATAATTTTAACAGCATAGCTTAGCAACTTATTAAAATATGCTTAATTAAACATTCAGCAGGTATGTTTACTACTAGACCTTACCTCTCCAAGGAAGCTCATGCAGGCTTACGTCCCATCTAAAGGGCCCACTATTTCATGCAGTCCTGTTACATAACACCTGCTGCTGGGCCCCACTGAAGATACCATGAGTGACAGGTTTGTTATAAAAGTATGATAAAATACACTATCATAGAAAAGGATTAGTTTTATCTACACAGTAATGTAGATACACACACCAAATTATAATCTTAACTGATATTGGAACATACAAATAACAGGTACCGAGACAAAGGAAGGATAGTGGGCATATAGTTCAAGCAGATTCAGTCTATTTTTAAATTTCTTAAGCTGTTTGCCACACAGCAGCCACATTTAAAGAGATATATTGTCTTATTTCACAGAGCTTAAAAGTGAAAGGAATGATGAGATCATCTAGGATAATGTGTGTAAAACAGGTACTACATTTTAGGCAGATGACCCAGCACTGAACTCAGCTACAGGAGCTGCAGTGACACTTCCCATCAGTGGGTAAGAGTGAACAGCAGACAGAGAGGAAATACAGACAGTGCCACCAGTGCCTGAGGCCTCTGCAAACACAAGGCTAGATTGGGTTTTATACACCGAGTAATGCTTCACACAGAAAAAGAAAAGTCCCCACAGCTTCTACACCTTTAAGCTGCAGAATATTTTTCCCTGCTCTCAGTACATGAAACTGTGTGACCTGGACTGGTATCAGGCTCAATCTGAAAGGACTGCTGCATCTCAACATTTTTCCACCTCATCCATATTCTCTTTCCTAGATGTGCCAACCCAGAAGGCAAAAACAAGCCAAAAACTAGCTAAGCCTGGTCAGCTGTGAGCTACAAAAAGCAGCCCCCTCCAAATAAACAGACAAATACCCCACAAAAACAACAGAAAGAAAGAGATCGAACCAAACAAAACCCCAAATACTAACCCTTTCAGGACGTGTGTTAAAAACACACTACACGTAGTGTATTACTACTACATGTAGTAACACACCAAAAGTAAACTGATGTTCTACCATAGAAGTGGAGAAATTCAAAGAATACTGTACTGGAAGTATAATTTAGATAAAATCTTTGTCAATGAAATTTTATGTACTTTTAAAGTTTCTATTGTTCCCTTACAAAAAAGAGATCTGGGACATTCTATAAAATAACTTCTAATAAATCAAGTTTCCACATTCAGTATACTACTTTGGTTATATGGTTTTAAAAATGTCAGTATCTCCTAATATTTATTCTACATTGACTAAATGGAAAGCTTTAACACTGCTTCAATTATAGCAATTAAAAATAAAAATAAAAGATCAGCTTCTGTTATGGTTTGTTGGCTTTACCTTTCTGTAACTTTCCAGCTGATCATCTGAAATACCTGTAGGATACGAGATTGTTACAAGGTGATTTTTTCCTGGTAACATGAAATGGAATTGTTCTGGTACCACAATTGATGTTCCCTTCACATATTTCATTATACATCTTTCCATGTCAGTTAATTGCTCATGAATTGCTTTCACTAGGAGATTCTGTACCCTGCAAAGTATAAGGGAGAATATTTAAAAAGTAGAGCAGCAATGGTGAATCATTTTTTCTCACAGCTGTGTGTTACACAATATCTAAATGCATGTCTGACCTGGTAGTGCAGATGACTGCACTACTTCAATGCTTCTGCTCCCACAGGGAAAGGCAGAGCCCAACCGTGCCTTACTCAAAGCTTGTCTGCACACAGAAATGAATCCCTAGGGATTCAATCCTCCAAAATGCAGCTACCCTGCTCTCGTATCAGAAACACAATCAGTATGAGCATTTGGCAAAATAAAAACTACATATATGATTCATTTTTTTTTTTTGCATTTTATCCACTCCATTTAGTATCTCTCAGAGTCAAATCCTATGGAAAAAATGCAAGGAAAAAAATACAGAGGCAGATTCAAATGTTTTCTATCTGTACTTTCCCAGCTGCAGCCCCTAATGTAGGGCTAGATTACAAAGACTCGTCAAATACACCCCAACTCTCACTTTTATACACATCACCTACAAGAATTTCTAGAACATTTTCCTGACTTTCTCAATTCCTTGCTAAGCAATGGTTATGAGTTATCAAATCTGCCAGATATTGATAAACTGAATTTTTTATAGACAGCAAAAGGGTCATGTCTCAAGATTATTAAAGGTAACAGCTGTCTACATGAGCTATATTATTTACACAGTTAAAAGTACATCACAAAAATACTATATACTTTTCATTAAACTCATGAATGCTATAGTTTTACTTCTTTATTTCAAGATAAAGCAGAAATGAAGCTGAAAAATTCCAAGCTCGGGATAACACTTACTTGCCCCATGGTTCTTCTGGAGAAATGGATACAACAACATCAACTGGCAATGTCATATTTATGTAGTGGTGTTCCTTCTTTTCCCTTTCAATGACTGGAGCCAAAGCAGCTAATGAAGATGTCATTTCCAGCATGAGGTCTACATTGATTATCTGCTGCTGCAGAGAATAAAGACACCAATAGTACATCTCCAACTACACATGCACCAAGAAGGGAAAAGTAGGATTGCAGATATTTGGTATCAAACTCATTAATTAAATACTTGGGTTAAAAAAAAGCTGGTAATGCTAAAGACAAACTTCTATGTGCTGATCTACCATAGGTGGATTTCTGCATTCATGTTGAGTCTCAATGACTTTAGAAGCATTCTTTTAAGTCATGCCAATGCCTATCTGTGTACAAAAAAAACTAGGGAGGGCAACCTTAAAAATGTTTAAATGGTAATTTGTAGTATATAATTTATTAGTGGCTGAGAAACATACCGTATCCTGTAACTTTTTATCCTTTTTTTTGCCAAGCTTTCGTTTGGTCTCATCATCTTGATCAAATCTGAATTATCAACAGAAAGAGAAATTTCTATAATATGAAATTAATCTGTTAGCCCTCCCCCCCCCCAGTTTTTAAATATACTCACTGTATAAATCGTCTTATCTCCTTACATGCAGACTCATCAGTCAGCTCTGGAACTGTGGTCATACCATTGTTAGGCCACACATAGACTGGACTGTGGCAAATTCTGAATACAAGAACCTCTGAGGACAGTTTGTTTTCAAGATCACTGAAAACATGTCCTAATGCCTTTTTTGTTGATGCCTCTGAAACACAGTAAGGATATAATTAGCCTGGAAAATTCCCTCACCATTTTTTCATAGCTGCTGGGCATACATTTAAAAATTGTTTTGACTTGGAATAAAGATGCAAGTGCTGCTAAGATCAGAAAAATGACAGGGTAAACAAAAATGGAGATAAGATTCCATTTAGCAGGTCTGTCTCAAATGTTCACGTTCACACCTCCCTGAATAAAAGTGCACTGTTTCTCAGATGCTGTCAAATTTACAGAATTACCTACTCTGCAGTCACTTACCACATCCAATAATTCTTAACCAAGCCCACAGCTGCAAACAAACTTCTATGTACAGACAAACTTTTACATATATTTAGGCTTTTGAAAAAATCCTGGAAAGATTCAATCTCAGTCACACGCCTCTGACTTCATATCATTGTTCAGAAATACAAACCAAAACCAGATGAAATCTTTGGAAAAGCAGGGCCTACATTCCAGCTTAGGACCAAATTTTGGCCAACATAAACCTGTAAGCCACAGTCTGGTTTGCCTGAAACTTTATTACCAGCATATACAGTTGTCTTTCAGTGCTTGTAAGGTGTTTAACCCATACCTTACAACCTGAACCAATACTGGATATGACACTATTGGACATGACAGAGTAACTCTGGCACATTAGCCACATTTTCCCCCTCATTGTGAAAGTTAAAAACCATTAGTTTGAATACAGTAAGTTTAAAAAGCCTAATAAGCTATCAAAGACTATGCTGCATCTCTCTGATGCATTAACTTAAATTTGGTCACTATTAGATAACTTTTGTACTAGAAGTCCATAAAAACTACATTATTAGAAAAGTCAAAGGAAAATTGCTCCAAAAGAAAAACCTCGCTGCCCTTCAAATGGAACAGTGTGCCATATTTACACACTAACAGGTGTGATTACCACGCACTTGGACAATTCAAACACCACTCTGCTTCACTGTGGTTACAAATCACTACACTGTAGACAATGTCAAATAAATAACCCTTCTCTGACGACGCAACTCACAAAATGCTGCTTTGGATTAGGTCAATCTATTCAACACTTCTGCTCCACATTATGAACTCAAATAAGCCCAAGTTTCTTATCAAGGTTCACTAGATGGAATTCAGAGTTTCTACTAGAGACACGTCCTTTTAAAATGCAGAATGACCGAGAGTTGAGCTAAGAACAGCCTCCTTCCCCATTCTGCCCTATGACAGCTCAATGGCCACTGACAGCCCTGAGCAGGCTTTCTGAAGAGAACGTCACTTTACTGTAACAATGTGGGACCAGAGGAGCCCCTTAATGCCATATGGACTAGTCCCTTGCTATCACATGGAACTGCAGTAGCCAAGCCTGTCTAAATTCAGTAGAGTGACTAGTTAGCTTGTTCCCCTCCTCTATTTGTCTAGAAAGATTGGACTACAGCCTCAAAATTGTATTATTAATATAGTCCAGTTATAATGAAATTCATTGCCCTAAAGTTTTAAGTTTGCTTTCAATTTCAGGGTCACCTTTGGCTTCAACCTGAAAAGTGGTCCCAAGAACATCGATATAAGTAAGAAGTATATGCAAATGAAATTAGTTAAAAATGTCAATGTAAACTTTATTTCAAATTAAAACATAAAAACCTAAGACGGAAAAAACCTCAGAAAAATTATGGAGATAAAGAATAACATTTTTTGTACTTAATCATTACAGGTTTGTGAAGAAGCACTTAACACCTGGTGAAATGCTAAGAAAATAAATATTATAAATTGTTTCTTAATAGAACTTCATGCAAGTATTAAAAAATCTATTAGTCTTATAGACACACCATCAGTAGTTGCAAGCTGAAAAGCAAGATCCAAGCCTCCTCTTATTCTGAAGAGTATATCCATAGCTTCTAGAATCACCTAAGGAGAAAAAATAAGCAATGAAAATCAACAGCCATTTCAACATGCCTTCTCTCAAGCCACAACTGACTGCTGTTATACCACAGTGTGCAAGCACACCAGCAATTTCTGCAGCTGCTCAGGTTACAGAAGGCCAGTGAATAAACAGGGAAGTGAGTGGGGCATCAGTGCACAGTCACTGCAAACAGCACCTCAATTACACCTTGGAACACATTTTCTACCTAGACAAAAAAGCCAGAATTCTATACTTCTACACCACAGAAATACTTTAGGTAAAATGTCATTGTTTCTCGTTGTTTCAATCCAAATTTCATGTTTCCCATAATATAAGTTCTTACATATATATATATATAGTATATATATTCTTCCAGTTCAAGTAAAGCAAGAATAGAACTGAGCAGAAAGGCAATTAGGCACATCTGTAAGTATGCATTCATTAGTTAGGAAATCACAGTTTCAGGGCAATGAGAAAAAAAAGGGTGGGGGAGGGGTGACATACACCACCTCTAGAACTAAGGCTGAGTTTCACATTTGACAGGAGACGTACTTATGTCACCATAGAGACCACCCAGCTGTTTCTTCCCCCTTCCAAAGTCCCCGCTCTGCGTCATCAGAACTGCTCACTGCAGACATTTTAACTTCACCAGAGAACTCATGCAGGTGGAAAAACACCCTTCTATTTAAAGAGGGCTTCTTCAGACAGATCAATCCCTAGTAAAGTTCAGTGTACCAGACAAAAATGGCTGTGACAGTACAGAGAGGAACAAAAGGTGACAGATGAGTAAGTATTGCTCAGTATAACATCCCACAGAAAGAATAGTTAACAGCTTTAACTGCTCCAAAACACCACCAAGCATCTGTGAAAATAATTATACTAGGACCCTTTGAAAAGACTAATTGCACAACTGTTTGCTTGCAAAGTACGAGACACTTCCAAGTGCAATGCTATTGCTACTCATGAAATAAAAACCCAAAAACTGTAGGACTGATTTTCTTTCCATTAAAAGCATTCTAAAGAGAAATATGGAAAATATGCATGCCTTGAAAATATAATCATCTGCTAGAGTTTATCTGCTGGTGATGGATTTTCAAATTTCAGTGATTTTGGAGTGCCAAGAAACAGTTTGGTTTCTGAACCATAATCCTGAAGTACTTTAGAGAACCAGGTTATCTGCATTAATAGGGTCTTGGAGTGTGGGACCCACAAAAGTGCCAGCCAGAATGTGAAAAAATGTTTGTCTGGGTTGATGTGAAAGATGTTTTTTATGTGAATTATTACTGCACGAGAATAATGTTAATGAATAAGAAAAAGAACTCTGCAAAATGAACCACTTTTGATAGTGGCTCATCATGGACATCACAGAATCACAGAATGGGTGAAGTTGAAAGGGACCACAGTGGGTCACCGAATCACAGAATCTTCTGAGTTGGAAGGGAACCACAAGGACGATGAGTCCAACACTTAAGTGAATGGCCCATAAAGGGGATCAAACCCACAACCTTGGTGTTAGGGTCATCTGTTCCAAGTTCCCTGCTCAAGCAGGGTCATTCTACAGTACATGGCATAGAATTGTGTCCAGACAGTTCCCGAGTATCTCCAGTGAGGGAGACTCCACAGCCTCTCTGGACAATCTATTCCAGTGCTCAGTCACTGCACAGTAAAGAAGCTCTTTCTCGTGTTCAGGTGAAACTTCCTGGGCATCAGGTTCTGCCCGTTTCCTCTTGTCCTATTGCCTGGCACCACCGAAAAGTGCCTCGCACCACTATGATGACCTCTTCCAACAAATCTCTGACTAAAGCCAGGCAAGCTTAGTCCCCCAAGAGCGAAGGAGAATGGCAGGGGGTATAGGAAGGCATCAGTGCGGGAGGGGCCACTGCCCCCCGTGTGACACAACCTGGGCTCTGCAGAAAGGGGACCGAGAGGCCTCCGCACCTCCCCCCCACCACGAGCCGGAGGCCCAAACGCGACCGCCGAGCACCCAGCCGGCAGCGNTGCCGGGCCGGGCGAGGGGAGCGGCCCCTGGTGCGGCCCAGCCCCGCCTCCTCCGGCCGCCAACCCTTGGCAGCCGGTGTGCTACGGCCCCGGCTCCGGCCCCGGGGCCGGGCCCCAGTGCTTCCCGCTCGGCCGGGCAGGAGGCGCCGCGCTGCCGCGGGGTTACCTCCGGGCTCACCCGCCTTCCCTGCCCTTCGGTGCTACCGCGCTTGCCGGCGGCCGGCGCGCTGCGGGCAGTGCGTGGGGCTGAGCGTTCTCTCCTTGGGCAGCCATGGCTGCGCTCAGCCCAGCCAAACGATGGTATTATTTCCTTATCATTCCTGCAGATTCGCTGGGAGACGCTCTGGAATCCCACTTGCCCGGCTGCTGCCTCGCGTTACTGCTCCTTCCAGGGCAGGCTCGTCCACGTCCACCCTCCTCAGGAGCATTGAGATGCTGAGGTCCAAAGTCGTCCCCATTAATCCCTTGATCAATGCTCTGTGCGTTAAGATGTAGAATTTACTTCCAGGTCTGTTTATTTCCGATAAATTATTTCTATCCTCCTCACAAATAGTGCTAACTAGCTTCATAACAGCAAACCCGTAAAGTGGTTTCCAAGGGTCAGTTTTCTGTCATCTCTGGTTGTTTCTTGTCGCCTGCCCTTTGGTTCCTTACCTGATGGCAAGATCTCCCAGCAGTCGAAGAAGAGCACTGAGGTTGCCTGATGAAGTGATGGTGCATTTCACACAATGTGAACCTCCACATGTTGCAAAAAATTGCTCCAAAACAACAACAAAAAATTGAGCTTTTTAAAACTCATGCATACTATCTGTTCCACATGCTGAGCACAAGAATAATATGGCTCTCCCTTCCATTGTGCAGTGTTCCAGCATATTGCTTTTTATAATAAAATATATAACATCTATTTAATTAGATGTGTTTCCACTGCTATGCTGCTGCAGTTTTTCTACTCTGCATCCACATGCCAGGGCGGGCTAATGTGTGATATTCATCTCTCAAAACTTTCTGCTGGAAATTGTGGTGATTTCAGCCAGGCAGCAGCCAAGTCCCACGCAGCTGCTTGCTCACTCCCCCACCAGCAGGATTGGGGAGAGAATCAGAGGGGTAAAAGGCAGAAAACTCATGGGTTGAGATAAAGACAGTTTAATAGGTAAAGCAAAAACCACACACACACAAAAAAAGCGAAAGAAGGAATGAAGTCACTGCTTCCCATGAGCAGGCAGGTGTTCAGCAATCTCCAGGAGAGCAGGGCCCCATCACACATTAACAGTGACTTGGGAAGACAAACACCATCACTCCAAACATCCCCCACTTCACACACTGAGCATGATGCCATATGGTCTGGAATATCCCTTTGGTCAGTTGGGGTCACCTGTCCTGGCTGGGTCTCCTCCCAACCTCCCATATACTCCAAGTCTCCTCTCCAGTGTGGCAGTACAAAAAGCAGAAAAGGCCTTGGCTCTGTGTAGACTCTACCCAGCAATTACGAAAACATCTCTATATTATCAACCTTTTGCTCAGCACAAATCCAAAACACAGTCCCATACCAGCCACTGGGAGGAAAATTAACTCTACCCCAGCCAAAATCGGCACAGATATATATGTGCTTCACCTTGCTGGCACAAAATCAAAACAACTTCTATTGAACACATATGTATTATTGAGATATCCTAAAACTTCATCTCTGCCACCATCTTATTTATTTTTTGTCCATAACACCGTGCACAGAATTGTTTTAATAGATCCATGGACAATGGATCTGCTTGCTTTTATATTTAACTCATGAGTTGTAAGTATTATTTGTGTCTTCTACTTACTGTTGTTTTAGCACACTAGATATGGAAAGCCTGAAATATTTGCAAAACATTATTTAATGTGTTCATTTATTATTTTAGATGTGGATTTGACAGCTCTTATGAAACAGTAAGAGTCTTGTATGTGTACTTCTGTCCACAATTGAAACACAATGAAAGATACATTTCTCCTAGAAAGACATTTTATATTAATCCAGGAAAGAAAGGAACGGGATATGGGTAACTTTGCAGTATTGCTTCTTGCAGAGTATTTTATTAAATATTTCTTGAGTTTTGAATACCTAAGGAATTAATTTTGTTTTTACAGGTATGCAAATCTTACCATAGGTGAACAATATCTGCATAAACCTGGTGAAGTAAAAAGAATAAATGTAAAGGTAAAAATATGTCTTTATTATGTATTAGTGGTATATGATTATTTATTATCATTTACATGAACTTTTTGCTCCCTATGGTGTTCCCTTTAGCTTGCAATCATTAATATTTATTTACAAAGTGGAGGAAGGAAAACAAATTAATGACCATTCTGTATAAAAAGGATTTAGATATTGTTCATCTGTAGCATAACCACATTCATCTACTGGATTGTTTTTTGGTTGGGTTTTTTTTGAGACATCTGGTAGTATCCCACACAAGTTCTACCATTCAGGATTTGACCTTCATTTTTTATTTGGAGACCTTAAGCAAGAATGCGATGGTGACCAAACAGTGCCAGTTGAAAGCACAGTAATACTTTTATGTTGTCAGAAGACTGAGACCACATTATCCTAGATGCTGTATGAAAACCCATTGTTCCTTTTCTCATGTAAGTTCATAAATCTAAGCAAACTTGGAAATTTTCTTGCACTGGTTTTATTTATCCTGTATATTTTCATCCTATGTGGTGAAAAATGTCAGCCAGAGAACATTTTTGGTCTAGGGTAAGAAAAAGATTAGAAGAAATAATTCAGCTGCCTGCAGTTGAGACAAATTCAGAGTCAAAGCTAAGCATTCAGTGCAGAAAATGAAAACAGAAAAGAAGGAGGTGGGATAGTTCCCAGTGGGAAAAAAAAAAAAAAACAAACCAGAGAAACGGAGGCAAAGGATGAAACAGATAGGAATAAATATCTGTGAAGGTTTAGAGGGCATAAGAAATAAAGCCTGGAGCTAGTATGAGGAATATATAAGAACACACTTCATTTGTTGATTAGTGTCATTATTTCTTAAAATCTAAATTACTAATATTCCATTCCACAGAGCATTTCATCTTGATAGAGTTCTTTTTCTTTTTTTTGAGATGCTAAATTTATGCCATTCGCTTTAGACTAAACTTTAATTTCACTTTTAAATGGGTTTATGATGCATAAATATCTATTCAGTGACTCCAGATAACTAATACAGTAACACCCCTTAATCTGTCACTTTCCAGCTCTTCAGTTTGGAGCTCTGTCATCAGTCCTTTAGTACTGTGCTCTGCTAACCACTGTTTTCCTTTTATTATGTTCTTTACCCTTGACTTATTTGACTGACATTGATTCATCTGAGGAAGATGATGGGAGCAAGGAAAGTGTAACTATTCCGAAAGAGAAAGTAAAATTGCTTACACTCAACTGTGTTGTGTGGTTGGCCTCATAGATGAAGCACTTGAGATCTTTCAGAAGGGAAATCTATTCAGAAAAATTAGCTACTAGAAAGTCAGGCTTGTCAGGCTGACAGTCCTGGTGATCCCAAGGCTCCCATGGGGAGCCTCAGGCTCCCTATCCTTCCCACTTATAAATACTTTTCCTGAACATTTAAATTACATGTACTTTCTCAGCTACTGCACATTTTCCCTCTCTGCTATGCAAATTATTATGGGAAAAATTGCTTTATTTTTGATTAAAATGCTTACAGCTGCTCTTCTTAGGAATGCAGCCTCAGCAGGCTGGGGTTTAGCTGTACTTTGAGACTGCTAAGAATTAATCAGATCCCTGCATGTTTTTTAACTAAAATTTGCCTCTCTTACAGTATTGGTGGACATAATGTTTCAGGAAAAGCCAATGCTGTATTCAATCCTATATGTAAGAAAGCTTATTGACAATAATACTCAAGCTCTGCTGTCTGTAACAATCCCTACACCAGTACTGGACTTGGAGTTTACCACTGTAAACTGCAAGTGACATAGGAATTTCCTTTTTTTTTGCCACAACACAGCTCATTTTAGTGTTATGTTTTTACTTTTTCTGTCACATTTTTAAGATCCTTTCCTCAAAATCCAGACTCATGAAAGAGCATTTAAAACAAAGAATTCCTCAAAATAATGACAAACATTTTCCTTACAATTTTTGTTGGAAATTGAAAGGATATTTGGGGGTTTTATATATCTATATATTAATATATCTATATATCTATATATGTGTATATCTATATATCTATATATATCTGTAATGTGGTGCAGTCTGCTATTCAATATTATTATTTTGTTTTGCATGAAAAATATTTTAATTAACTCAGTTATATTGTAAATTGGCACTCATAGAAGGTCTTTTTTTCAGTCAGATGGTATGAAAGGAGGCACATTTGATCCTTATTCAAGGCATTCTGATGACCCTTGTGTAATGAAAGTGTAATTAAAAAATATAAAGATGTCACAAATAATAAAGAACGACTGATTTTCCATCATCCTCCTGGACCAAAAAGCATACCTGTTACAAGC
The DNA here is from genome assembly GCA_013397175.1 of Platysteira castanea. Lineage (NCBI taxonomy): Eukaryota > Metazoa > Chordata > Aves > Passeriformes > Platysteira > Platysteira castanea. Next base: position 86,096 of record VYXC01012879.1, read on the forward strand.
ATAATAACTTTAAATGTTATAAAGTAAGCTGCTCTGAGTTCTTGTTTTGTACATGCTGTCTATCAAACATGATTACCACAGTTGTTTATTACTGTCTAAAATAATTTTAATAAATGAAGAAATTAATTATTTAAAAAAGGGGAAGAACTGTATAAGTAATGCCACAAGACTTGGCTTTCAAAATTTATTCTTACTCTCGTATGAAATTCAAAATACTTTATAAAGCTATATGGGTCACAGAGACCTTCAAAATCATGCTATACAGATGTCACTGAAAAATTATTATATTTTATTCCTTTCTGACTTGATAAATGTAAAAAGACCAGGAATGTTCCTGTTCAAAAATGTTTTCCCCCTATGTTTATGGCATAAAATTGGCTCCCTCTGCTGGCAGACATAACATTTGGTAATTAAGCCTCTGGAGCTTTTGGACAATAGCACTGAAAATGAATTCTGAACTACAAACAGTGCAATGCTAGAAGAGATTTGTAGTACACAGTGCATGTATATAGGTGGGTATGCACGTTAATGTTTTCTTTTTTATCTTACTAAGCTATTCAGCCTTGCTGTTCAGCCTGAGGAAGGACATAATTGCCCCTTTCTCCTGCCCTGGATTGTCTGAGCCCTGCTGCCGTTCCTGGCACGGGACAGGATCATCTCCAGGAGCATTAGTGCAGGGAAGGTCCCTGGGGGAGCAGCCGGGGCTCCCGCCAAGAGTGAGTCTTTTGGAAAGCGGCGAAGCAAACGTGGCAGAACACGAACACCGGGGGACTTCGGGCACCGCCGGTCAGGGGCGGGCGGGACAGCCCCTCAGCCCCTCAGCCCCTCAGCCCTTCAGTCCAGCACAGGCTCTCCTCCGTTCAGCTCCCTGCCGGAGGCTGCTGTGGATCAGGAGCCCGGGAGCCGGCCCGCCGGGTGGCGGAGGAAGGCTGGGAAGGGAGGGCACCGGAGGCCTCCGCTGGCTGCCGCCCTCAGTGGTGGCGGCAGCCTTTTCGTACGGCCCGCTGGGCCCTCAGCGTATTGCATAAAAGCTAAAGATCTGGCAGGATTTGTCGGTGAAGGAACAAGTCCAAACACAACCCTTTAATTTCACGTTCAAATTAAAAATACCTGTAATTTGATGATTTAGGACATGGAGACTCTCCAGAGCGTTTGCAGGACGAGGACTTCTCTGGCTACACGGCAGGAACAGGGAAGAAATGTCTCAACAGAACTCCGGTGGCACAGTCCCAGGCTTTTTTATTATAGTTGGTTGACTAGTTAAGTGTTGGGAGATGTTGGAGAAATTTGGGCTTTTTAATATTCAGTCTTCAGACTTGTGATTCAGTGCTGATGCTAAAAGTTTACACGTGTTTATAGCATCTGAAGATCATAGTTCTGCAGACTGACAGAGACATCCATAATTCTCCATTTGAGCATCATTTTGAATGGGTAGTTTGCAGTTACGTACGTAAGTGAGTCAAGGTGGGGTCATGACTCAGTCCTTAAAAACGGCATAGCTGTAATAGTCAAGGTTTTCAGGGTCTCTGAATAGTTCTAATGTGTTTTTGCAGAAGTACAAAGTTAGTGAAACCACTTTACACCTGTTGAGGGACAGCTGAAGAGTTTAGTAACTGGAATTAGGCCAGCAGTATTACACAACACCAACAAACATAAATCTTATATTTAGCTACTTACCAACTGAGAAATAATTTATTTTTGCTTTTCAGTTTTGTGGCATCACAAGGGGAGAAACAAATTTTGGTTTGTGCGTGCAATCCATAATTAATACAGCATAGAATCTGTTGCTAAAATCTGTCTCTTGCTTACAGTTTTGGAGAGTCTTATGGATGGTGTTCTAAGATTAGTGACAATGTTATCTCCAGAGGTGTTTCTTCAATGATCCTCTGTTTAATAGAATTAGAATCATTTATTGGGGAGTCGTTGGTGGAGAAATTTGCCCTTAAAGTTTCATAAATGGCTTTTAACAGTTACTGGTCTTGATCTTCGAATCAGGCATTTCAGCTTCTCCTTAAGCTATGTTAGCAAATCAAGTAGGATTTTTTTTTGTTCTTGTATTGGGCTGCTTTGTCAAGGATAATTTACATAATGTTTATTAAGTTGTAAAAAAACATATGATGCCTTCTCCCAACCACCTAAAAACAGAGGCTAGACAGGAGTAAGGGAATAAGGGTAGGTATTTATTTGAAGGGCCTTCAAGGTACACCCTGGGGAGCCAGAGGCTGCTTCCATAGAATGGACCCCAAGATGGACAACAGGTCACGAGTTCTTGACACAGATATAGGTTTGGTCCATTTGCATATCAGCATAAATTCACCAATTAAAACTTTAGCTTTTTTCAATTTCTCCACCTCTTTCATAGTCCTAGTTTACACTTTTTGGGCCTAGGACAGCCCGAGTGTCCTTGAACAGCAAGCTTAGAGAGGCTTTGTTATGTCTATCTGGCCTAAGAGAGCAGCTAACGAGCTACAAGGAACTTTAGAGCTACACACTAAGGAGTACAGGATTTGAAAAATATAGAAATTAAAACCTAAGGCATGACATACTATACCATGAAATGTCTGAGAGACAGCAGAAAGCATTGTTTCCAAGGAATGCAAGAGCAAGAAGGATGAACTAGTGATGCAAGAATAATTCACCATTTTAATTGAATAAATGTTAAATTAATTTATCAACACCTGATATAAGCCATCCAAATTGTGGAAATTTCTCAGAATATTGCATCTTCTTTATTAATGAAGATACAACCGTTAAGAACAGTGAGTTCTGCCACTACACATAGCAGGAATTGACATACACATCCAGTTAGTGTTACCAGAAGTATGTGTGTGAATCTCGGCCAGGGAGAGAGTTAATCCTGTGGTATACTATCAGCTTACAGACCAAATGAGGGTTCTAAATAATGAAATTATAGATCTAGCCTGAAAGAGAACTTCAGGCTATAGAACTCGCCTGAAGAAAATTTACTTGGAAATTTCTTCATGGTATTTTGCTGCCTTTTTGTGCCCTCATGGGGTTTGTGTGCAATGGAAACTGTTCTTAGCTTATCTGTGTTGTGATCTTCCTGGATTCCTGAAAAGTCAGTAAGACCAGGAGGGACAACAAGAAAAGCCTTCTGGATTTGTCAGCTCCTGTTTACTGTAAATAAACAAGATGAGCTCTTTGAAAATACAACAGCTTCCTAAATAGAAGTGTTTAGTTCCAAATTTGAGACAAACAGAGAATGAGTACAGAGGTCTTGACCTGAAAACATAATGGAAATCTTGGCTTGAAAACAATAGAATCATTGTAAAATTCTGATGTACATGTTTATCTGAAACAAGACCAGTACATTGCTTTGTTTAGAAATAAACTACGTTGTGCACTTCATTTTCTATAAACACACATCCAGATATTGACCCATGAGAGACCCTCAGTATTTCTCCAACAGGAAAACCAATGAAACATAGCAGAATATTCTTTTTGGATTTCTTATGCAAAGTACAGGAAAATTGTCCAGTGCAGGAAAACATTCCAGGAAGTTAGACGCTGCACAAAATCACAGAAAACAACAGTGGGGCTGCTAGTTAATTGTATGAAAATGAAGAATTGATTTAGCCAGTTTTAGTTTGTTCTGTTAGCAGGCAGTGATGATTTATGTCCTTCCTTCTCTCGTGAGCTCTTTCCCATAATATCATAGTTATCTGTTAACATAAGGACTCATCTAATTTGCAGCGCCATTACAACATGCTTCTTATTAAAAACCACACATAAATATTCACAAGAGGTGTGGAGGGAAAAGAAACTGAAAACCAACCACAGGAATAGATGAAATAGAGCAACACTGTGCATCAGGAAATTGCCAGAAATTTAGCAATAAGTGAACAAAAGTCAGGAAGTATTGGCAAGTAAAATGAGGAAAGGCATAGTAAGGATTCTGAAATACAGGATTTTTTTAGTGGCGTGCAGTTATTTGAGTAAAGACAAGGTAATTGCTTACGAGATTGTATTACTAATTCTGAGGAAAACGTGGTGCTTGGGGAAAAAACCCCAACCCCCAAAAAGCCCACTTCCAGAAGGTACCAAAGTTATATAGCAGATTTAAACTGTAAAGAATTTTTGAAGCATTCTAAACAATTTTTGGGCTGTTGAGCAAGCTTGGAAGAGGTTATACACACCATAATTCAGCCTCAGATTTTAATGGTGATCAGAGAGTAAAAAATGGAAAAAAAGTCGAGAAGAATAAGCCTGAAGTTCACTTCAAAGATGCTATTCTGGAATTTCCTAGGCTTCATAAATGAAGTTTATCAGTGATTTATTAGAAAAAAAGAAGAAAAAAGAAAAGCTCCTGGAATATGCAGGGGCAAATCAAAGTTAAAAATTATAGGGAGGATATGATAAGATGCCAGCATTTGCATTGTAAGGAAGAGCTAGGCATACACTAAATGAAAGTCAGGAAAAAAATGCAGTGACCAGTTGCTATGTACAAGAGCAAAAAACACCTTAACAAGGCCAGCTATCAGGGACAGTAAAAACCATGAAGAGATGATGTCCAGCACCTTGTGTGATGAAGAGTATTCTGAGAGTAACTTTCAAGACCTCCCAGTTGCTTTTGTTCTCTTGTGACTTGGGGCATGCAGGCTCTTCAGAGAACTTGCCAGACCAGGACTTCTCTGGCTACCAAGGCAGGAACAGGGAAGAAATCTCTCTGCAGAACCCTGGTGGCACAGTCCCAGGCTTTGTGTACAAGTGGTGGAGATCTCCTGTGGCCCAGAAGGTAGTTTTGACATCAGTTTCTGAATGGGACCCTGTGGATGCTATTGTGCTCATGTGGTAACGAGAGTGGCTCACTCATCTCATTCTCCACCACCTGCCTTAAGAGCTGAGGGCAGATAGATGACTGGATCACTTTTAAGCTGGGAATTGCTGCAGCAGGTTAGTATGAAACCTAACGTTAAAGGTTTTGGTGAAAAAGAAAAGTTATGGGAAGAAAGCATGTAATTGCTCATTCACTTAGGAGAAAATAATTTCTGCTTTGTGGATAAGTGAATTGGATGTGGAGGTAAAACTTGATCTTGAAAAGATGACAGAGTAAATAACCTTTTTTTCCCTTGTCTTTTTTTT
>VYXC01012879.1:94590-113866 GCA_013397175.1 Platysteira castanea
TTTTTTTTTTTTGCTATTGAACATATTGTTCCAGTCATATCTCCTTGGTATATCTGGTCTAATTAATATTTAACTTTTTATAAACTCAAGTTTTTACAGGATAATTAAAAACTTCGCAAATCAAGAATAATTTTTAAAAATCATTATACAGAGAAGGAGTAATCTATAAAATCTGGTTTTGAAAAGTAGCATAAAAAGAAAAATTGTGAAAACCTTGCAAGAGATTTCTCCACGCAGAATCCTGTTGGTATTTAGGGAATATTTTGTTTTCTGAGTAAAAATAATAATCTTTAACTATTCTACAGTTTCTGTATTTTGTGATTTGTCACTCTAGCACAGCTATAATTTTACCAGCTCTGTATAAAACAGTATTTCTTTAAAGTTTTATTTTGGACCACTGTCCTCTCCTGTGCCAAAGAGAGCATTTTCTTTCACAGTAATATAATATACAATCTTTCAAGACTCTCCTAAAATCTTTACTGCTCTTTGGATCATGCTCTGGTGTGCAGAGAGGGAGGATTAGGTAGGGTGCATGTAACTAGAAACACTCACTGAGAATGCTAAAACAAACGTGTGCTTTACCATATATAGACAAAAAAATCCTTTGTGAACTCATTGTGTAGATAACATTTTTTATCCAGCATATGCTGTGGAGGCAGATTTTAGTTGACCATAAACTGAAGACTTGCATTTTATTTCAAAACTTCATGCACTTAAAAAAAAATAATTAATCTGCTTGTGGAGATTTCTTGTTAACAGTTTCAAAAGAAGCTATCTGAATAGCTTGCTTGGATGACAGGAGGAAGAAAGAGAAACAGAAATGAGTAAATCTGCAGAGTATGGTTGTCTTCGGAGATAAAATTTGCTGGACACATGCCAGCAAACACGTTTTATTTCCCACTATTTTATTTATAGATGTATGAACGCACTAGGGAAATAATGGTCTTGTCCTTGTGAAAAAGACCCCTAAAATGGAGTTTAAATCAAGTGCATGCCTTTTACAAGCAAGCCAGATCTATACCCAGCTGCGCAGTTATTCTCTTCGATATAGTTTATAGAAATTTGAACCAGAAGTCTTGACCAAACAGCTCTGAGCTTTGAAACATCTGAAATCAGGTCCAATTTCTGAGACTGCATAAGCAGTCAGTAATTTAATTTTGGCTAAGAAACCTTTCCTCTATGAAACTTGCAAGCAGTTCTTAAAGCTATGTGTGCTTTAAAAGGCAGCGAGATGCAGTAGGAGTGGATCAGTTGGTATTGAGGTCTGTCACCTACCTTAACACATGTTTCAGGCATGGTCTATTCAGCTCTAGTTTGATTCTATGGGTTGAGTTCCCGTTAGTGGTTGGTGTGCATTAGCAGTGCTCCCAGAGAACAACTTCTGGTTGAATTTCATTCTAAAGGAAACCCCTTTGTGCACTCGGAAGTTGTTGTGGGATGTGAACCAAAATGCAGTCAGTGGGAACAGACGGGGAGTTTACTTTCAATAGCCCGCTTCTGATTGGAAAAAAAGCACTAGTCTAATTTTTTAGGTGATGAAATGTAGTTGAAAAAATGAAGGAAGCAATTTAGTTGATGGAAACAACACAGTTTCCTTTAACTACTTTAGAGTACTTGTTCAGGTTTTAGATTGTTGGCAAAACTGCATTACTTGAAAGACCAAAAGCATTTGTCTTGGAAGAATTGATTCAAAAGTACCATATAAATTAATCTATGTATTTTCAGAAGCAATTCTTGGGTTCCTTATTTGGAGTATTGCAGTTATTCATATAAGTTTTTAACCTCTCCGAGAACAGCCCTGCTGTTAAAGCAGCAGTAGCATCGCTGGGGAATGCTTTTCACACTTGTTGATCAGAATCTGAAAAGCTGAGATGAAAAGCATGCGAGGTCACACTTTCTACATTTTTCTCCTTTGGTTTGTAATATATATAAGAGTTTAGACACAGCTAAGAGGCATAGTAGCATTAAGCCACTATCGTTATTGAATGGCTACACTATTCTGAAGCCAGAAGATAAAGTGGGTAGATCTTTAGCTGGACTCCTTGTGTGCCAGGAACAAATGACACCCTACTGAGATAAAGAATTAGACCTTGAGCATGCGATAGAGAGAATTGATGTATCTTCCTCTCACATTAAAAACTACATTCAGTTCTCCCAGACTGAAGTGACTGTGGGATGAGATTTCCTATTTTTCTCCTCTATCAGGATCAGGGATTTCAGAATCTGCATTAACGGAAAGTCATGGTTTCCTTGATGCTATATTGTTGCACAGGTTTGCATATAGATCAGTACTTGCAAATAGATAAGCTTGCCTTCTAATTCTATCAAAGCCCCATCCAATTTCCAACCTCCCAAAATAGCACTACATGATGATGCAATACCACTGAACTTACCCCAAAGGTTTAGCATCAGGTCATGTTCCTTGCAACCTAACAATTCTTGTACCTGCATTTCCAAGAGTTTCCCCACATTTACGATTGGTATGTTTGGTGTGTTAAAGAGAGCAGTTTTGAGTCTTTAGTTTTGAAAGCACATGATCTCATTCTGTTTTAGAAAGCCCCAGATGCATACTGAAATGCCTGATATCAAAATTGTCTTTCATTCTTGCCAGGGATTTGATCAATCGGAAGCATACTGCTCTGTCAGACTGAAATCCAAACCTCTGTTGTTGTCAAGTCACTTGACACTCACACTTTCTTATTTTCCATACCAGATGAAAAGAAACACAGAATATTTATCATATGTAGTAGATTTATTTTTCCCTTTAGTTACTCCACAAAGACATGAACATTAAACAAACATTTTAAAAGACCAATGACATTTTAAGTTTGTAAAAATAGACATTATGTGCACTCTTATTTTCAAAAGGATTTTCAAATTTATGGGCTTTATCAGTGGAAAAATATTACTACTACACATAGCCTCCATGGTACCTGAGGAACAGAATTATGTTTTTGTGCCCAAAAATAATTTAGGAACTAACCCTGAAAAGGTTGGAACACTTCTTTTAATCTCTGCTTTTGATATAGAAATGTAAGTAATAAATGCAGTGACACACACATTTTTAAAACTTTTGAATTCTGAAATAATACTTTAAGACATTTTGAAAGTCTTTGAATATGTGGACATTGTATTTCACTCTTTGGGACTCGTGAATTTTTAAAATAAATTTAAAGTATGTATAACTTCTTTTGATTCCATATTCTACTTGCATTATAGGCTTCTTACATTATAGAATGGGAAAAGTATATAAGATTGTTTGTCATTGGGTTGGGTTTTTTTGCTAGTTTTGTGGACTTGATATAAAATTTTGTTGATTTTTCTACTTTAAAGTGGGTTCAAAATGCCCCAATAAAGAATTTATGACTTGTTTTGATGGTTTCTAAAAATGCTAAGTTTGGTTTGCCCTTTGGATGTGTTTATGTAGCTGGCACCTACCGGAATGCAATGTAGCCTTTGACAAGTTTCAGAAGTTGATTACAAGCCCATGTTCTTTCAGCTTTTTGGTTTTTTATTCCTTAGGACTTCATCAGTTTTTTTTAATAAAAGATCTTGCCTTTGCATATTTTAATTAAAGTTTATTTTTAAAGTTCTCCAAGCTTTAATTTACCAGCAACAAAGATATTGTGATGATATTTCCTCATTGTTTCTATTATGGAAATTGAAAGATGGAGATACAAAAATCCAGTATCATTTTCTGCAGAAAGGTTTTAAAATTTGCTTTCATTCTCAATTAGCAATGAATTCCTATTAGAGTGTGAGGTTCTTTTCCCAAAAAAACTAGTTTATGTGTGTGCATTCCTCGGAACAATTTTCTGCAAAGTGATATGAAAGTTGATATAATTGCAAAATCATAGACAACATAGAACTTTTGCTTTGCTTCATACTAACCAGTCTTTATTATACTAACCATTTTATTCAGTGACTTGACATTTATTCTTTATCACGGTTGCTGCATCAGAAAATTAAGGCAGTACAACCCCAAATTCAGAGCAAAGTAAGCAAAACATATTTGGGGTGTACGTTAATGCAAGTTGAATAATAGCAGACGTGAACAACTGCTTGTTTTGTACTATCCATGTAAAATAGCTGCTTTTCTAATGATCTGTCAAGTTTCTTCATTTACAGTGGCCCAGCCTGTAAGACTTTGAGGGTGTTGTTGTTTGCACAAGTACTTAATTTATGTTAAAAATTATGTCTTGATTTCAGCACTTATGAATATGCTGTAGCATTCATGTAATACCTCAGCTGTCTCATTTTTTGTATTCCAGGAGAGCTGTTTAAATTTATACTTCCTTGAGTTATGTTGACAGTTTCAAAAACAATACTTTAGCAGAATTTTGCTGGTATAATATGCTATTGCTGGCTAATAAGGACTCCCACCTCTTTCAGAATCCCACGGGGAAAGGTTTAAAAGCTGCTACTTTGGATTTAGGCAGAAGTCCTGACACTTGTACTGCAGTTCTAAGCTGGTAAAGGCGTTTTGTGTGCATGCATATGTTTGTGTGTTAAGCTAAGACTAGCATTTTGGGTAAACTGTCACTGTTTCATATCCCTCTGGTGGCCTCATGCGGGCGCGGGCATGAGCTTCACAGTACAGCTGGCCCTCCACAAAGAAGTAGCCTTTTTGTTTCAGGTTGAGATCGCAGTCAGAGCACACAAAGCATTCTGGATGCCGGTATTTATCACGTGCCTTCACCACTGTCCCTCTACATGGAAACAATGAAAAGAAAAAACCCCAGTTAACTCGCATGAATTTAAAATGAGAAAAGAAACTGCAGCAACCTGGTCTATTAGATGTCCCTGCCCATGGCAGGGGGGTTGGAACTAGATGGTCTTTAATGTCCCTTCCAGCTCAAACTATTCTATGATTCTATGATACAAAATATGTTCTAGGTATTTATTTGAAGGCTTTACAGATGTTCATGTTGTGGTTTTAGAAACTACTATATAATTCAAGGTTGGATGCTGAGTTTGGGTAGGTGACATAAAATTCTGTAAAGTTGATCACATAGCTCATGAGCGTTGGAAAATCCAGAGTTTGAAGAAACATGTTAGTTTGGTTACAAGACAGAAAGTACAGCCTAATCTATCAAAAGGGTGACAAAATGAGTTTCAAAACCACATTGTTTTTCCTTTGTGTTCTCTCAGTTCATCATTATCTGTGTTCTTTGCTGAAGTTAGTGATGTCAGTCAGGTAGAAATCTGATAGCTTTAAAACAGGTCTACAGAGCTTTTATGATACTCCCACGGGGTTGGGAGAAGGATGCTTTGCATTAACAAGAAATTTTTGAGAATTCATAGCCTGACACAGCATAGCACAGATAACTGTTGGTTTCATTACATATGTGTTAATGCTTGACTTGCAAAAGGTCCTGAGAAATCTCAATTAAAACCTTGATGGTACTTTCTCAAAATTTATATAATCTGTATTGAAATTGTTGAAGGTACAGGTTATAGTTTGACACTTAGAACAATATCTTTTGTATCTCTGTTCTCTAGAAGCATTATGGGAATGCACTTCTGTAGTTTGCAGTGGTGTTTGAGAATGACATGTGCTTGAGCTGGGGATTTCTAAAACTAAAAACAAACAACTTACAGAATTCCACTCCCACATTTGTCACACAGTGGCACTTTCTGGACACCAGGCATGGCAGTAGGTATTTTTGTTACAGGTGCTTTCACACTTCTTGTTCCCACAGGGCGCCCATCTGAGAAACAAAACAATCCTGTTATGTATGGGCTAATATAAAAGCATCTGATGCAGTTAAGTACTTTTTTACACTTTTCCATACTTTTTGTACTGTTAATGTTTACATACACTTCTGGATGTCTACACAGGCTTTCACTTACATGAGCAAACAATGCAGTCTCACTAGAAAAGTTTAGTAGGCCAGATTCCATCTCTTTGGAATCAGAGAAACATTGTGTAGCTGTAGCCAAAAAGCAAGTACAAAAAAGATTGTATATGCAGTGCTCTCTGACTCATGGACATTGCCTAATTCTCTGATAGTAGGTCTTGGATATAACAGAGAGGGAGGAGGATTGGGCTTTAACATAGAAACATACCATAATCAAAACCTATTGTCAGAAAGCTTCTTATAAATTGGAAGGATTAGTAACATGATATCTTATATATATAACTAACCATACAACAAATTAGAAAGATTAGTAACATGATACGAATACAAAATAGCAAAATGCTGAGAAAATGCTAAGTAAAATCCCACAATGATATATATGTAGACAATTAGACATGTTTATTCCTTCTCTAGTAAATACTGACATATAAACATTAAAATTTAAAATATTTACTGTTTAGTTTAATTTTGGTTGTATTTTACTCTTATGCTTACTCTAAATATAACAAACTTGCAGCTTTTAATAATTTTATTTTCAAAACGTCTTCATTTGAAGGAAATATGACTGTAAATTATATTGCCCTCATCAGTTTTTATTTAGAATGAAGAAGAAATAGGTTTTAAGGGGATTTCAGGAGTTGGTCTAAATTCCGCCTCTCCTGGATGTGGAAGAGAGTGTTTTCTTTCTTGGTGTCATGAGTATAAGCAGCTTGTCCCAAAAATTCTTTCAAAACTTTTTGTCATTCAGTTAAAGTCAACTTTGTATACCAAAGATCTTAAAATCTGAGAAGAGATTCTGGAAAATGTGATCAACACCTGCATTGTATTCCCAGAGGAGACTGCTGGTATATAAGAAAGCAGGGGAAATGGCAGGAGACAGGTGTGGTAGCTGTAAGGTCCAGAATGATTTATCCTTTCAGACATTCTTGTATCTCTAATCTCTCTTATTTTCTTCTCAGATTCCCACCTCCCACAAACATTTTAAAAGGATTTTAACAGGTAGAATATGTTGTTATTAACCACCTTCCTCGGAGACTAAATTCTGGAGCACCTTAAAGGAGCCAGACTGGCGTGGCTGACTGGGCTCCTCCTGGTTGGCATGCAGCATCTTGTACACGTCAGACTGAGGCAGTGAGTTGGGAGATGGGTCACTGTATTAAAGGGAGGAAGAGCAGATAAAACAGTTTATCAAACATGACTTTAAAGCAACAGCTCTATCAGGCACAGAGTATAATTCAGGAAACACACGCAAAGACAATGTGTTCCTACAGCTACTGAAAAACTCTTTCTTCCAGGTAGCATTGCTTTATGTAGCCTCCTTTTGATCTAAAAAGTGCTGAAAAAAATTAAATCAGCCCAGTTGTTACAAAAATAAATCTAGAAACTCATTAATGTATTTCCATAATTACTGTTTTGGCTCTACTGGCATTTGAGAATACGCCATTTAACCTCAAAGTAGTTTAATTCCTGAAATCATGTGCTGTATTAACAGGTGCTCTTTGCTATGGTATCGAAAAGGTCCCTTTTTGCAGCAGCTGCCCTCAAGAATGTTGTTAAAATCACAGCTCATGCCTTTACTATGTAAAGGTAGGTCAGCCAAAACCTAACCAGTCAAATCTTTTGGGAGAACATGACTTCTAAATTAGCTCGATCACTAGGTAATATAGTGATAATTTGGCTAAGATAATTGTTATTTATTTAACTTATGGAGATGACAAAAAAGAGTGGAATAAGTATTGCATAACAGGAAACATTGCAAGCTGAATGTTGACAAAAGAAGTTCTATTTCTTAATTTAATAAAAATATGACATGGCTTTCTTTTGCAATGACAGTTTTATGCTAAAAATATAAAGTAGTTTATTGTCCAAACAGCAATTGATGGCTGACTCTCAAATGACCTGTGAGACAAAGGTTTTAATGAGAATATTCCATGGCATTTTCAACCGTGCTGAATATTTTGAATTGTTCATGATAAATGGCATCCTAAATAGTCAAGAGGAAGAGTAGACTATATGCACTGATGGGAATTAGACGGAGTATGTGGCATCTGTAAATTTCAAACATCTACAGGCTGTAATTAGAAACATCCAAATTTACTTTGATGAAGTCTGTTATCTTATAGCTACACACACAAATGTCTCATCTAAATTTCCTCTTCCAAGTGGCCTCCTATTGCCCACAAAGAATTAGACTGGGTTTTGCTGTAAATGGTTTGATTTGTTTCCCAGGGTAGCATCTATGTTCCCAAATGGCCCAGTAAGAGGAGCAGCAGTTGGACAGTGACCACTGTTGGTTATGTGAATTTTTTGATCTTCATCAATCAGTATATTTCTTTGAGCCATCTTTAAGCTGGTGAAAAAACTACCAGTTTCTTGTCTCGTCAGAAGCTTGTAATAAATAGAAGTAGCTTACTTTTTACAGTTCTTGGCAATGTTTAATTAAACCCCTGAATTCTCTCCTCTTTACTAAAATATTTCTAAATACAGAAGAAGTGATAATGCAATTACATACAGAAGGCAAAAACCCCAGACACTAATGTGTCATCTTACATTTCTTAATGCATACATAGTGAAAACCATCCCATATCAAGAGACATTTCAAACCTGTGTAGAGAGTAGGTCCTCAAAATGGCAATGTCAAGGGCAGTGTGAAATCTGATTATTTGGGCTTAATCCATTAGTTCACAATAATGAACCAGCAAATTTTTCTTTTATTGTTCTAGAATTGTTCTGATTGAACAGATTGAAGCACTAGAGTAACTTCACTCTGCCAAGACTTCATGAACTACAGTTTTCATCGAATAGGATGAACCTAAATACTTTTATATAAATATGGTTTTTTTGGTTAGTAGCAGCCAAGGTGCTGAAGAAGGCTCAGTGTTGCCAGTGATTATTGCTTATTTAAAGTATTAGTAATTAGCTTTAGTTTATACCATACATATTATGGATTATTAACTTAGGTACTGTTGTAAAACAGGAAAATAGGTTACTATTATGCAAAAGTAAAGATAAAACAACTTGAATGGTGAATTGTCTCCTGAAAATAATGAATAGTGCTTTAAAACTTTTTACTATATAATCATAATTGTTATCCATATACACAAGATTCCTACCTGACTTTTAGTCATGCAATGGATAAAATTTGTAAGTCAGACATGGATTTGTAGGCCTACAGTAAATTCTGTCTCTCTTTGGCTGAGAGCTAGTTGTACTGGATTAGTTGTCTAGAATGGGAGTTAAGTATCTAGAACACTATAACCTTCTATAAAATTTCTTAATCTTCCTTACCTGAATTTCAATAGTGGAAATAAATTTTATTTATTATTATTTTATTAATTATTAATAAGAGAGAATTATTAAATAATTATTTGATAATTATTATAGTAATAAACTGCTTTGAATTTTGGAGAGAATCAGAATAATGATTTGGAGTTGTCAGTCAGGTAATAGTCCAGGTAGTATCTTCATTTTTTATTAGCTGCAATTCTAAGATTATTACCTATGAAATATTTATTTGTGAGTTCTGAAGGACTCCTTTAATACTTTGGGTTAAAACCCAGAAATTGCTAGTATTTTAGTGAAAATATAGAATGGTTTTAAATTACTTAGTTTTTCTCTAACCCTTTCCCCCTTTTTCATAGAAACAGTGTGGTATTATGAAAGCTCATGGTTTGTGATATATTTTAAATCTGTGTATCCATAAATATTATAGATACTGCTCCAATTACCTTATGACAGGTGTTTCCCCCAGAGCTGTAGAAACTTGGCCTTGCAGTGTTTCCATGATATTGTCATCTGAGTACAACTGCATAGGTGTGTTAAACTGAGCGTGTACAATCTTGACACCGGGAAGTTCCATTTCCAGGGGAACATTAGGGGCCATCTTAGACACTGCTTTCAGCTCGGTGGGGCAGATCGAGCTGACCGTGCTAATTGAAGAGGGGGTGCTGCGCCCACTGCCACAGTCCAGCCCTGAAGGAGTGCTGCATCCACTGTGGTAAAGGCCAGAGTGCAGGGAAGTGCGCAGTGTGCATTGGATTGTAGAGAACAAAGACAAAAGTACAGGGATATGGTGATGTTAATAGGGCTGAAAAGCATAAATGGAACAGGCTCAAAAAAGCAAAAGTACAGAAAGTAGAGAAAAGCAAAAGTATGTGTAGTCATTGAAAATAGATTTCCTGTTAAAAGTATCAAGGCCAGCTAAAGAACAGTCCTTACAATTCTGGCATGCATTTTCTTTAAAGATAGTAAAAATTCTTTGATAGATGAAATAATTCAGATAGATGAAATTATACATTTTTAATGCTAGGTTTTATTGAGGAATAATTAAACCTCCCTAAAATTCTTTGTTCAGAGTAATTCTTATCATCTATAAAAATGGTAGCAGACAAAGTTTATTTGAGTTGCCCATGTCAGATGTGTCTGTGAAAACACAACAAAGGAGGCTCTCACACCTGCTAGGTTCAGCAGAAAGGAGGGAAAAGAGAGAGTTTATTTACAAATGACATGTTTTATAATATTCTCAACTCCACAAGGGATTGGAGTACATGTCACTTCCTCCTCAATCCCACTGGAGAAAAAAGATGTTCATCAAACTTTCTCTTATCACAAAAGGAATGAAAAACAGAATAGACAGTTAAATAAACATTGGCTATTGTTTACATAAAACTGTGTGAAGAATCTCTGACTCCAAGGTTAAAACAGAAGACTTAGCAAAAACCAGGGCAACAGTCAGAGACAGAATAAACACCTGCAGTGCTGGAATCCTAGACTCATCATTCCAGTTCTATACCTCACAATAATCTCATTACACTGCTGAAAAACTACTATGAAGTAGTCTAAAATATTGAATTTGACATTTCCTTAATTCTAGAGTAAGATATTTATTAATCTTTTAAAAGTAGTTTAACAAATTTTTAAAAAATATTTGTTGATCATTGTAAAGAAGAAAAGTTACTAAAACATCTGGGGTTACTTTTGCTTTTCTAAATTACAGTGTTTCCAGCAGAATGTAAAGTGGTCCTTCACAAGAACAGTGGGTTCATATTCAGAGAATTAACTTTACTGCTTTTGAAGCAGACTTTACATATCACTTATATATAAAAAATAAGATGTACACTTTAAAAAAATAGTGTTGCTTGATGTTACTGAAGTTACTGTACACCAATTCAACATATCTGGAAAGAGACTAGCAAAAGAATGTGAGCATTAGACCTGAAGTCTTTTTCAGTATCACTATTTTGAATACTTCAATCTTCTCTCAATAGCACTTCAGAAGCTTTCTTTGTTACGGGATATTTCTTTGCTGTTTCTGTGTAATACCACATAACCAAATCTTTCTACAGTCATTGGTTACCATTTATGTGATATTCTTAAATGTGGGACAATAAATGCTTCATCTCTGTCCTCCAGCCTGATATCAGGGTTGTGGTTAGTTCTTTCCAAGCTGTGTAAACCTGGGACAGTGCTCTTTTCCAGTTTGATAGTACAGAACTCTGTCCAGTAGCTACTCTCAGGTGGAGTTGACAACCCAAAAGTCTCCCTTTGATTCAGAGTGGAATTTGTGCAGGATCACTTTCTCAAAATTTTAAAGGGAAAAATATAATTTTTCATCAAAGACATGTCAAACAAAAGCATTCCAGAAATGGTAGGCAAGCCTTAATGCAAACATAGTTGTGCATCATCACCAAGCATGAGCCAGCCAAAAGATTCACACAGCCAACATACATATTTACAGTATTTTCTTTCAGAAGAAACAATACCACCTTTAGATCCTGCAGTAGAATAAGTTTTGTCAGTGCTATCAGTGTTAGTAAATGGAAAGTAGTAGGAAAAGACTAGAAGAAACACAACTCTTGCTATGTGAAGCCAAAGTAATATTAAAACAGAATAAATTATAGATAAATAAACAAATAAAATATACTATATATTAAATACAATTTCCGGTTAGTTTCACCAGAGTAAAGTCCAAAATTCCATCCAACGTCCAATCCATTAGCTCAAACCCACAGTCTACAATCATGTCTTTTAGTCGAAGTCCTATTTAGCATCAGCTCTCTGTCCTAATGGGATATTTAGAGCCAAGGTGGTGGGGTTTTTTTGCTGTGTTTAGCAGTTGATTAAGTCAAACTGATGAAAAAGTAGCGGACAAATTTGAAAACCAAGGTTTTATAGATGTAACAGCCTGTGTCTGAGGTTCTGCCGTTTGCAAGTGCAGACCTCCCCAGTGCTAGAACACTGGACATACCTTGCCCGACTGAAGTTCTTAAACTTGTTGCATTGTTGTCGGGGTAGTTTTTGCAGTTTGTTTTCTTTGTCTTATATGCTGGTAAATGGCCATTTACTTCAACATTTTCATGGAAAATACTGTGTAATTTTCATTTCTGAATTGTGAGATTAGGCTCTTGATACACTCATTTGAATCTTCATGGATCAAGTAGGCACTTGTAAAATGGTAGCTGGTGGTCCCAAAGCCAGTTTTGGTACAGTATGGAAGTGCTGTCTGCAGTTAGAGGCCAGGGATGTTTGCTAAGCACTGTTTTGTCCTTGAGCAGCTTTTCTCCACTGTGGTGGTGTTCTACATTTGATAGTTCTTGTTTGCAGCATGGGACCATTTTCTGCAGTTAGGTGACTGACAAATATAAGGCATCTCTCAAAACTGATGGTCCATAGGAGATTGTCCTTTGTACAATGGAATAATTTATCATCCTGTTTTTCTGCTCTTGTTTGTCAGACTTAAGTTAGTATAACTAAATTGCAGGCATTTTTGATTTTCAGAATTAAATATGGAACACTAATTCCGCTAGTAAAAATTGCTACTTCTAGAAAGGATAAAAGATCATATCACAATATATTTCATCCCTCAGGCCCTTTTGAGCTTCCTTGTGTTTTTAGCCACACAGTTTGCATTGTTTTTGTCCCGTCTGTGATAATGAAAACAGTAGTGAGGAATTTCATCAACAGTTAAGGTAGAGGATTATTATATTAAAATGATGGGTGTAAATATGTAAGATTTTCTGCATTGGAGCTTTGCGTATCTGTGCCATCAGTTTTCTTATTTTTAGCTCAGCCCTCTAGAAAGAGGTCTGCAGAAATGCAAATTTGAAATCTCTGAATGGCCTAGCTTATAACACTCTATCTTTAGCTATCTTTTATTTATATGTAATATGTAGCTATCTTTTATTTAGCAAGTTAACAAAGTACATTGCGTTTGGACAGAAGAAGTTCACAGTGTCGAAGATCTGTAAGTGTACAGTATCTGGTGCTACGCTGTAAACTGAATCATGCCTGCAGTTACTTCAGACTCCGATCAGTGTAACTGAGATGGCAGTGTAGATCTACTCTCTTATGGAAATAGAAATTTGAATTTCAAGCCTGAGCTCTGAAAGTCAACCATTTAATTATTTTTATTTGTTTGCTTTTAATTTCAGCATTAGGCTGTCTAGCACTGTAAGTAAATTTCAAATGTATCAGGATGCTTAATTAATGTCAATGGTGAGTATCCATCCATTAAAAGAATAACACCATGCATCAAATCCAGCACAGCACTCAAAGTTTATAACCTGCTTCGGCCTGAGATTATGAAAGGTTTAGGCCGAATATTATGCTTGTGTTCAAAGTAGTTGATATCCTGTAAAGAAAAAAGAGATAAAATAGCTTTCTTTGGCCTACAAATGCTCATTTCTAGTTAAAATGCAGCCAACAAAGTTTACAAATTTTAACCATGAAGTAACCATGTTTAGTTTGTTCATTCCTGGTGTTCAAATTACTATCATTGTAGTGTTCAGAAACATTCAGAGTAAAGTGCAGTTACAGGAGAGAAGGTTGGAGGATAGTGTTGCAGCCCAATGTAGAGGGCAAATTTTAGCTACCTGCAGCATTGCTACTAGAAAGGTGAATGGATAGTTCTTGGTTGGAAAAAAACGTTTCCTTGATCACCCTTTTTTTGGATAATGAATAATCTCATTCTCAGAAAAAACAGCAAGAGCTGGACTTTTAAATTGAAAACAGAACAGATAATGATATGCCACAAGTGACCATGTATTATAAATAAATGCTAATACTCACTTTTGCGATGAGTTAGGAATGAGACCCCTCAGTTGTCCATGAAGTGCATCTTGAATATTGCCAGATGAATAGAGCCCAATTGGAGAATTATAGGAGGAGCTCACTACCTGTCTTTTGTCATCAATATTTGCTGCTGCAACAAAAGGCTGGGCCCTTCTGTTGTGAGCTGTACCAATAGGCTTGAATTCCTGTACATGATAGGCAGACAAAACACACAGAGCTACAATGCACACCAAAGCTAGAAATGAGTAAAACTGACAACACCAGTATTGTTAATCTCTGCATTTTTACTTTTGCAACTCTGTTATTTTTAACTGGTGCAAGCATATTATATTTTTCCATGAATTTTGTATGTATTACTTGAGACATATTATTTTCCTGCCTCCAGGCAAGCAGAAGTCTTAGAAGAAATGTGAGGGATGAATATTAGTGACCTTTCATATTGTTCACTAAATTTGACACTGTTTACATTTTTCTTTTAGAACACTTCATGTATACTTATCTTAATTGCTTTCCTTTAGTGCTAGTCTCTACCTTGTGCGTTTTCATCACATACTGATAGAGGGATTTCCAAAAGTATGATTTTATTGTAAGTGTCTTGCCTAGAAAAGGCATGATTTTAAATGCTTCTTTTAACTGAAATAAAATCTTGAACATACATCAGATTGAGGACATTCATCTAAATGTATTTCATCTTTAAAGCGTATCTGTGTATCAAAAATTGCACTGCCCTATAATTTAATGTGGAATCATAATAAATAAGTAAAACCCAGAAGTGGCTAAATTTGAAATCATTCTACCTATATGCCTATATTCTGCCAGGATAATTTCCTCAGTTTGTGGAATTCAAAGGGATAAGGTCTGGAAATAAAATCTCTGGTGACCTTTCAGATACCCTAAAATGTCCTTCTGTAGTGATTGGCCAGGAATGATAGACTTCTGACTACATGAAAATTCACTTATTTGTATTCTGTGTATTTATTACAGTGTCCTTTGAGGCCCCTCCAGCTCCAGTCCACTCCTAAGCCTCAGAAATAAAGACTTAAAAAAAAAAAAAAAAAAGTTGTCCTCTGCCAAGGGTTTTTTTCCTTTTACCCTAGTGGGTGAAAAATATTAACTGCTGCAGTCTGTCAGCTTGTCCTGATGGCATGTGGCACTCTTTGGAAACAGTGCTGTGAGAGCATTTGAACTTCCATCTATATGGAAAAAAAAGCTTTTGTTTCTAACAAATAGGTTTCTACAACCTGAACTGGTCTTTTCTTTAGACTCGAACTTGCAATGTTAAGATAGCACAGGTCATTGATACTTCAATTTTCATAGAAATCTTTTCCAGTTCTCCAGTTTGGCTTTGTTTTTTGAATATGATTGTTGTACAACAGTTTCCAAAATATATTTTGGATCAGACTAAAGAAAAGTCATGGATATATAGAATATGCAACCAGAAAATGCAAACAGTAAAAAGCAGTTTTATTAAATGAAAATGTTTAGCAGCATTGCACTTTAGGAGGCTACTGAAAGCAGCAATCAGATAAATGAGCACAAAGGTTTTACTTGCAATTCCATCTTTCTGTCTAGTAGAACTGAGTTGCAGTTAACAGAATGTATTAGTAAATGGAAATAATCCAATAGTGTTTAGGATCATGGCTAATTAATGAAAGATATTAATGTCAAAGTACTTAAATTGATTCAAATCCATGTATGATACAAAACAAACAAAAGCAACTGAGAACATTGTAATTTCATCTCCCTTTTTCATTTCTTGTAGAGAAATGAACAGAACAGATGTAGCACCATAACAGCTTGTTTACAATGTAACAGTTGCAAAACAAGTATTTATAGTTAGTTAGACTTAAATTCTGCTTTCTTTATAACTCATCTATTCATGTAAAATGTCAGTGACAGAACATACAGCAGCAAAAATAGTCCAGCTCTTGTGTTTATTTGATCTCATTGAATCTGTGAAAAGTCCTCTTTTAGTTCAAAAGCTAAATGAGAACTGGAAGTTGTTGAAATTTCTGATTAGGAATATTTGAGTACTTAATTTTTTCCCCCAACTGACTGATTTTTTGCAGGGCTAGCTACATTTTTGCATTGATACAGGCATCAGGAATAGAAATAATGTACCCCCAAAAGTCTGTAGAAATACATCCATCACAGCCCATATGATGGCATTCCTTGAGTTAATTGCTGTGACAGAACACAAGTGTGTACATTTTGGAGGTGTCATGTGACTAAGATCTTTATCATTGAATGCTGTTATAAAGAGAGGTAGGTCCTCAAAACTAGCCCAGCACAATTATATTGTTTCAAAAGTTGATTATAAATGGTAATATACTGTAAACTTACTTCTTAGAACAATGGCTTGTGTTTTTCTTAGATTTTTATCCTTATCTATATGCATAATATATCTCCCAAGAATGTATAATCTCCTTCATGGCCAAAAGTCTAGTCTCACTGAACAAAATGTTCAAAGGCAAAGATAGATGTAAAAAAGAAAAGTTCAAATAAGAACAATTCAAGAAATTGTGGTAATGAATACAAAATTATTTTCAATGAGGTTAAAGAGATTGTAATGGAAAACATTTACAAGTCATCACATTGTTTTACATTGACAATATATCAGAAAGTATTTTAAAATAATTTTATGATACAATTTTCCATTTAGATGGTTTTGTTTTCTCTTTCTAATTATATTGGTTGAGAACCTTATGTTCTAAATTGCTTTTATTCAGAATACAATGTGATTGTATTAGTAATTCTTCCAGTGGTCTGTTATTTCTTATTATTTATCCATAACACTATGGGTTCCTCCAGACTAACAAAATCAGGGTATCTGTTTTTTATGTGTGTAGCTTTCAAGAGTGACTTTCAGTCAGCCACTTACTGCTGTAAGTTAGAATTGTTGCCTCAGTTTCCTCTTCCCAGATTTAAAAATAGTGAGAGCTTTCACTGTGCTCTGACAGTTGCCTGTATCAGTCTCTAAATGGCTCTTGGGAGATTCTCAGGCTGATACAGGAGTTTGCTACAGTGTGAAGGTTCCTTGTTCCATAGCTGTAAGTAGGCGCAGTATTTAACTGTTTATCAGGTCTCACATAGCCATCTCCAAGCCTCTGTAGAATCATTTTCATTCACTGAATCTAAAGTAAGCATTCTTTGGCCAAATATTTGGCCAAATTGCTGAACAATTTAAAATAGGGTTTACATTCATCTCTAGCTATCTTTTATTAGCTTGCAAACTTGAATTAGATATTTATTAAGCAGATTGTGTAAGTTGTCATTTGTTATTGTTATTTAGTTGGCTTATAATGTATTTTAAATCACTGACTTCACTTTCATAGTGAATTTTAAAATGTCTATTTGACAAGAGTGAGAAAAAGTCTGATACATTTATAAGAACTATGATCTTTTGAGTAATGTAGGTTATTATATAAATAGAAGAAATAGAACTCAGTGGTTTTCCATTTCTGCACGCCAGTAAATGCATGCAATACTTTGGGATAAAAGAATTTTACATTTGAAGTAATACATGACTGCTTTTGGATTTTTCTCCATTCATCTGGGGTTCAGTGCCTGTATTTATTGTTAGAATTCAGCAAACTCTTATAAGACTTGGACAGCACAGGTTGTAGTTGTGCAAAAATTTGTCCTCTGAGATTCAAGAAAATTTGTATTGTTTTCTCTACTGGTATACACGCTTCTAGGTCTCATGCTGTGGCTAAATATGCTGTAAAATTTACTTTTAAATTACAGGAATTGTAGAAAAATAGGCTATATGTATTTCTTTTCCACAGGGAGTGATGGATACTTGGATGGAAGAATTTAATCTAAAATGTAAAACATTCCAGGAATGGTTTAGCATATTTGTTTGCGAGCATTGCTACTTTCCTGGTGCCTACTGTTTATTAAATATACACAGTACTGCTGAATTTCCTAGGAATGAGAAAGAGATATACTAAATGAAAAGGCAGGCAGGCTGGCTGGCTCTTTAATCTAGGAGAAACTGTTTTTCTGATTGCCCAGTGGAGGCTGCTTTTCAATAGTCTGCCAAATAGCACTTGGTGAAATCTTGTGATCTATTTTTAAGGAACTGTCCTTTTTAGGAATGCAGCTTTCATGCAGAGGGATTACTCTTGTGTCAAGCATGCCTGCATGATTTTCTCCGTAGCTTTTTCAGTGAATTTGTTCCATTGCTAATCATTTAATGTGTATCCTAGCTCTTCCACAAGAATATGCATTTAAAATAGTTTTCTTTCTTCTCTATGGTATTGCTGCTGCTGAAGAGGCTGTATTATTTCTGATGGAGTTTGCTGGATCACATAATGCAAGTTTTAGATCAGAAAGAGGATAGAGAAATGCAACACTGAAATGCTGTATTACTGTTTGGGAGTGTCTCCATGAAAACAGAATTGGTGGAAGAATTTATTACACAGGATTTATTGAAGTGGAATCTGCATTTATATTTTTTTTCTAGGGTATCACAGAATAAATACTTTGACATATTTGCTTTGAACCTGGCCTTCCAGAATCAGCAGCATATTCTTCCCTCTCCACTCTTGAGATAACAGCAAATGTTCATGTAGGTTAAAGAGGAATGACAAAGAAATAAAAGACTAGTTGTAATCAGCAGCTAGCTAATTAACTGTTAGCAATATGAAGGCTTTGACTCATAGTAGCTTTTTTTTTTTTTTTTTTGAGTTTAAAAAGAGAGATGGTTGTCATTTGATTGGATTTGCTTTGGTCATATACAATGATCAAGTCTTTCCTACTGAGAAGTGGTGAGTGATTTGCTTATTGACCAGTATATGGGTCTTTTGTAAATCTGTAAACTTCAGTTCTTTGGCATGGTATAAAAATGTATGGAGGTAAAGGGATCCAGTATTTATGGATCTCTCTGTTTAACTCTGTTAACTGACTGTTACATCAAAATGAATTTTGTAATTTTTGTAAAGTGATGAGTTCATCAAAAAAAAACTTGATATTTACTCCTGATTGAAGAACTTCATATGACAAAGAATCTCTGAAAGAGTTAAAGCAACTTAAACTTTATCAGAATAAAAGGACATATTTTATTTCCATAATAAAACTATGGTGATATGGAGACTCTTAAAGAAAGATGAGAGTGTGTTGTAGCTTCTTAATGTTTTGTTTCAGTTATAGCTGAAAAATCAAAAACATTGAGTCAGATAAAATGGTGTTCCTATATGGCATAATCATGGGGGTTCATATTAGCTTTAACTGGCCAATTATGGATGAAGTTCTGGTTAAAGAATTTTAATGACCACAAGGGACATTATTTGGAAAAAGGCAAATGGAAATGGAAATGAACTTTTTACAGTTCATACCTGAGG